>JAGFMF010011830.1:2652121-2689671 GCA_019455555.1 Galemys pyrenaicus | reverse complement strand
ATCTGCCTGTTCTGCTCCCTGCTCTGTCTGGTGGATTCTCTCACCCCCCGTACCTCTGGCCTGTACCCCCGTGCTTGTATGCATAAATAAATAAATCTTTAAAAAAAAAAAAATCAAGGCACAAGACTCTGTGGCTACATTTCCTGATCTGTGTTCTGATGTGAAAGTCAAAATTACTCTTAACTGTACATCCATGGGTTTTCCCTGAAACCTAGTTAATCAGAATTTTTTAAAAGTGGTAACTGGCAAGTAGAAAATTAATACATTCTCTAGATTCATACACACTAAATTTGGCAATCACTGACCAATGCTGTATTATATTTTGCAATTTTTATAGTCATGAGTGAGAAAAGGCAAGAATAGGTAAGTAGAAACAAGCCACAAGTTGGAGTGATGATTTCTTTGCTTGAAATATGAATATCAATACTTACAGACTTAGGTACCTACAGTTAAGTCAAAGGCAGAATGGGTGGGAGACTGAATTCTCTAACGACTGCTAAGAAATCTAAGATCTCTAAATGACCTCATATGACCAGTTACCAGATTTACATAGCCTACATAATCACTGTAACCTTAAATATGATTGAAATTACTCTCATTATTACATTTATTATGCAAAACTATTGATTTTAAGAAACAGAAGTTATCCTAAGTGATCCTGGCTTAGTCAGGTAAGCTGTTAAAGGGGACTGGATTCTTTCTGAAGGCAAAGATTCAATACATGTAAGAGATATTTGCTGAATTTCCCTACTGCTGCATCTGCATTTGCAGATGAAGGAGTCACATGGCAAGATACAAGAGGGTCTCTACAAAATGAAAAGAAGCCCCCAGATGACAATCAGTAAAGAAATAGAGAGTGCAGTCCTACAACCATGAGGAACTGAATCCACCCAATAACCTCAAAGCACAAGGAAACAAATTTTCTCCTAAAGCTCCCAGATGAAAATATAGCTGGCCAAACTTTGATGAATCAACTTTGCAAAACCCTGAGCAGATAATTCAGAAATTTCCTGTATGAACTTTTGACCTACAAATCTGTGTGTTAACAGAAAGTGTTAGTTTAATCTGCTAAATTAATGGTGACTTGCTTTGTAGAAATAGAAAGCTAATACATAACCACTCTGCATAAATGTGACTGGTCTATGATTATGAGTGCTGTTTGTACACTTTTGCACTCTTTGACCTCTTTGAACCATGAATGAGATTGGTGTGATGAATCAGCATATTTTACATATAGAATCTCTAAGAGCTGTTGTGACTAACTTCAGAAAATGTGTTTCTGGGTTGCAGTGGAATCCCAAATAGTTCACTATCAGAAGCAATTTTAAAACTCTTTTCAAAGTTTATATGCTAAATCAACATAAAAAAGTTGAATCCTCTATTGTACAAAAACAAAGATATAAAAATATATTAATTAAAAATTAAAAGATTACAATTTTAATCATTATTACCAAAGTATCATGAGTACTTAATTGGAGCTGATGATCTAATATTGTTCACTAAAACTTCCAGTAGACCTCATTCTCAGAATAATTCTTTTCCTCAACAAAGAGAATCTCATGAGTCCATTTAGTCAAAATAAATCAATTTTTTTCTCTTAATGTGTCCATGAGCAACATTTATTTTCCATTATTTCTTGTGGTCACACAAGCATTTCATTGAATATTTCTATAAATAGTTCCCACATGCCCATGCTCCTTTAATGACTTTTTGACTCTAATAAAGTGATTAGAACTCCTTATCCCTGCTGTGGCCTCAGTTAAACGATGTGAAAATACCCCTCCTGCTGAGGTTACCCTGCTAGCAAAATTCAAATGACCCACCAACAAGTACATCTGTTGTAATTTGACTTTCTTTGCCCTTGTTACTTTTTCCTACCCTTTTTTTAAGATCTTTAATTTTCCCCTTGAGGCTCTAAATTCATTTTAAATTATTTATTTGAGGAGAATCTCTTTTTAAGATAAAATTAGATTGATTCCTCTAGTTTTCTTCTATTGGAATTTTACCATATCATTTTTTTATAAAATATCAGTTTCCTAATTAATGTGTATTCAAACATGACAGATTTATTCAATTTACCTTACATATTCATTAAATGTTTGATTCTGGGTCTGAAATATCCCTAGAATAGAGTCAATAAGATTTTGACAAGTAGTTTTGCTAAACTTACGAGGCATTTTAGAATGGAAGAATATTTAGACCTAACCTGTTAAATATTGGATCAATTCAAGAGATGTTCAGAACAATTTGGTATTGAATTTCTATTTTTGGACTTTCTCCCTTATATACGCTGCACTGAGAAAATGGGAAGTTGGTCCTTGACTGAGTATGCCTTTGACCTTGACGTCTGGTACTAGTAATTGGTCATTCTTTGGACCAACAGCTCATTACACCCAGTCTGTGGATCAGAAACTACCAAAAATATTGATTTCAGAATACGCTGGTGAACTAGTCCTGGCTAACAGGCCACATCTCACTGATCATAGTGGGGATGTATTGCCATTGTGTGTCAATAACAGTATGGGGATTTGTGCAAAACTATTGGGAAAGATAAGACTTTCTCCTTTTTTTCTTAGGCTTCCTCATGGATTGAGAAATCTCTGAAGCTGCTATTGGCCAAATTTATTCTACCACTGCCCAAAGAATGGCAATAACCTCTGTGAAAGTATAACTGAGAAGAGTTCATTATTTCATCCCTTGAGTCCCTATATCTCGTCATGCTTTAAAATATGTCACACCTGGTCTTTTCAATTACTTGGCTCTATCAATTCCTTTAATAGTTAAGTTCCTTTGGGCTGGGTTTTTAGACCTACAACTGAAAGATTCCTACCTTATAGAAAAGGTCTTTTTCACAAGTTAAATTAATTCAAGACTCTACCCTTTGAATTTAGTAAAAATGACATTATAAAGCTAATTTATTGACTTAATAATTTTTGAATAGAATATAATCAAAATTCTGAAATGTACCTTTGGTGATCATTTTAAAGTCATAACCATTTACATAGTTTGAATTTTTCCAGTATTTAAAGGTACTTCAATGATATAATCTCATTAATTCTTACAATGTCCTTTTCAACTAGCCTGGGGACAGGTATGCTTATCTAATAATATAATAGTCCTGTTCCCTTTTGCACTTCATGACACATTTCAGTGAAGGTTGAATAACAAAGCATGAGGTCACTTATGTAAGCACCTGGAGAAAACAGTAATTACTTCCCTAATGGTGTAGGTAGGATATCACTATTGAAATCAGAATAAAGATTACAGCACAAATTCATCACCTTTAAGGAATTATGTGTCAACGAGACTTTTAATAATATAGGAGGAGGGATAAAAAATGAATATGACATTTAATACAGATTAAACAGACATTTAATCAACACATTTTAATGAAAGTTGACTGAAATTTCTTCTACTTATACTACACTATATGTATATTTATGTGTTAGACAGATATATGATATATCAATACAGAAATGTATTTATTAAGTGGTTATTATGTGCTAAGTCCTTATAAAATATATGAAAAGACCAAGTTGAAATATGCTAAATCTCAACTTCAGTGTTCTCTGTTTTGTTTTTCCTAATGATTAAAGGGTTTTTTTCCTCCTCAATAAAATAGCACCTATTTAAATTTTTATGCAAGGCTAGAATAGGGTAGATTTCTTTTTTTTTTTTTTAAAGATTTATTTATGCATACAAGAGCTGGGGTACAGGCCAGAGTTGCAGGAGGTGAGAGGATACACCAGAGTCAGAGTGGGGAGCAGAACAGGCAGATCGACTGAAATACACCACTGAGGGAAGCAGCGGGCAAGGCAGGAGAGGTCTGCTGTGCCATGTGGGTCCCCTCCCTGGCCAGTGGCAGGGATCAAACTCGTGCTGCAGGGCTGCGGTTTGCTTCATAGTGCATTGCTTAACCCACTGCGCCACCAGGGAGGCCCCAGGGTAGGAGATTTCTTATATTGCTAAAAATTTTTCTTATTAAGATCCAAATTGAATATTTATTTTTTTAATAAAAATTTTCTTAAAACATATTGCACAACCCTGATAATTCAATTTGCCCTTAATGACTTAGTGGCCTCCTCATGAGCATCCTTCTGGATTATAAAATTAAAAATGCTTTAGGATCTATTAAAGTAGTAAAGTTATCTCAACCCAAATACTGTGCTTTGTGAATTCATGTCTCCTTTTTGAGTTTCCTAATTTTTTGATTCTGTGGAATTTGTGTATCTTTCAATACACTCCTTTCTTTACTTGAGAGTTTGAGTGAATTTCTAGTTCTCAATAATGTTTTAGGGGTGTTTATAGGAGGCATTTTGATATATAATTAAAAAAAAAAACAACTGTAGGACTAGTAAGTTACTACAAGATAAAATCAACCATGATGTATGTTTAAAATTGCTCAGAGAAGCACAATTCATAGTAGCCAAAGACTGGCTATAACCATACTACCTATCAACAGTAGTACTGATAAATAAGTTATAACACATTTATGCAATGGAATATTACATAGCTATGAGAATGATTTAGCTGCACAAAATGATATTGATGAAATTCACAATAAAAATTTAAGGGAATCTAGATGCAAGGAGTTGGTGTGTAGTGGTATGGATTTTTGTGACTGGAATGGAACAAAAAAGTAGAACTTTGGGATGCTGATTTTGTCTCTTGATCTTGGTTACACAAGCATGGATACTTGTGTAATATTTGAATTGTGCTGTTTTGTGTGCAATTGTCTGCATAAATTCTATAATTCAGTGAAAGTTTACTCAAAAAGAACATAAAAACATATATATATATTTGTATTGAACACCGCTTCCAAAGCATATGCATTATCTTTCAAAAAGCACTTATTTTATCTCATTTCATTCATCAATTCAGTAATTGTTTCTTTAAATGTTTTCTGTCATGTTCCAGATATCATGCAAGGGGATGAAGATATAACAAAGATACATATAACAGAATGTAGATGTAGATATACCCTTACTTTGTAATGTACAAATGTTCACATCAGTGAAAGAAGATATTAAGGGTGAAATTTCCCCACTTATTCATTCAAAAAATATTCAATGAACATCTATTGTGTATCTGGTTCTACTTTAAGTTCTAAAGAAAGAATAGAAAACAAAACAGATCAAGAACCATCTGTCAAGCAGATTACATTCTAGTAATAAATACCAGGTAGTATTGAAGCCATGATGAAAAATAGAGGTGAATAAGAAGAATAAAAATAAGAGGGACAGAGATGCTATCATTGAGAAAATTGTCATCACAGATGTCTCTGACATCAGGCAGTGTAAGAGTAGGTTAGCATGAGAACGGCCATCTTAAACTCTGAGAAGCCATTTCACTGAGTACGTGACTTGGGGAAGGGGAAAATAGGTAATCTTGAGGAACCAGAATGTTGGGGAGGGGGACTCAGGGAAGAAGGAACTAAGTAATCAGGAAACACCAGGAAATGGGAGGCCATATCTTAAGGACCAGATGTTTTGGCTGAAAGCTTATCTTGTCAGTTCATCAGGATGTGTCACAAAGCAGAAAAATGTATAGCTATGGAAAATTACTGTGAGTTGGATGTTTTGGAAAATGCTATATAAACCCTGGTCTTTGAGTGCTCGGGGTCCTTGTGGAAACCTGCTGCGTCGGGCAGATACTTGGACCCCAGCTAGCTGGACATAAAACCTCGTTGTGTGACTTGCATTATCATGAGTGTTCTCTGTCCACTTGAGGGGAGGTCAATACGGGACTCTAACAGCAGAGACTTGAATCCAGTGACAAGTTTATCCAGTTTGATATCGTTAGACACATTAGATAGAGGGTAGAATGATGCCCAAGTTGTCTTGCACCAGAAAAAGAAAAGAAATCAGCTGAGAGAGTAGGAGGAAGAATAGAAGGAACTAAAATCATGAAGTTAGGGCCTCCCTTATGGAACACGGGTTAAGTCTTAGTGCTATCAAGTTATCACTCAGTCACTGTGGCATGAGTTCAATCCCCAACCAGGGAGCTAACCCACATGGTGCTTTCTTGCCACTGCTCCTTTCTTGCCTGCTGCTCTCCTCAGCAGTGTATTTCGGTAGATCCACATGTTTTGCTCCCCACTCTGTCTCTGGTAAATCCTCTCACTCCCTCTGGCATATAGTCCAGTTCTTTTGAGCATAAATAAATAAAAATAAATCTTAAAAAAAAAGAAAATCACAGAGTCAGCTGGTGACCAGATTATCTAGGTCTTGGATGCCATGGGAGAAGCTGTAGTTGATTCCAGTTGTCTCAGGAAGTTCTTGGAAGCTCTGAAGTAGAGAAATAATGTGATGTGATTAATATAATTAAGGGAATCACTCTGGTGCCTGTGTGAAGAATCAACTGTATATTTAAAAGATTCCAACATCATATTTTCTCAAATTTCCAGTATTTATCTCCCTATAGCAATTATCATCTCAATATTTATGCTCTATCTTTTACAAGTGCTTCTTAGTCATGAATAGATATCTTCAAGTGAAGTAACTAAAAGTCAGTTAATGAAGGGATTGCCTGTGAAATTATAGGAAGGGTAAAGGGAAACCAACAACAAGTTATCTTTCTGGTCCCCATTCATAGGCCTAGAGGGGGTCAAGAAGACAGCAATTACAAGAACACAGAGAGACAATTGACCAAACCTAACCAGAAGTCAGAGATCAAGAAAACCCATCAATGTAACTTACATGTAGGTCAGCTTTTTGATGGAGCAACCAAAAAAAGATGCTAAGTCAATTTGTAAGCACATACAGCTACCTTTTTCCTTGAGTCATTAAGTGTCTCTCTAGTCTTCTCACTCTCCTCTCCTTCCCAGAGAGGTTTCTGAAATCCATTCACTGTCACAACCTCTTGAATTCACACTGTTTCCCCTACCCACTTTCATTTCACTTCTGTTGACATCACTTCCTGAAGGGCTCCTTAAAAGGTCAATAATAAACTCCAGTAATAATCTCCAACTTACCACTTCCAGCAATTTCTGTCTTTATTTGACCAAATTTCAGCATTTGATTATAAAAATGACATTATTTTTCTTGAAACACTTTCTGTTTTGGTTTACAAAGATAACAGATTTTCCTGTGTATCCCTCTCTTCTTCAGCTTATCCTTATACATTTTCTAGCATTGCCGTAGTAAAGTATTACAATAGAGGAGGTTAAAAACAGCAGACATTTATTCTCCTACAATTCTGGAGGCTAGATATCTAAAATTAATATATCAGCAGGGCCATCTAAGGTCTCTCTGAAGTCTGTAAGGGAGGATCCTTCCTTACCATGTCTAGCACATAGTTGTTACTGGAAATCCTTATAATTATCTGGTTTGTAGATGCATCACTCCAATTACTGCCTCAGTTGTGACATGATGACAGTAATGGTGGTGGCGGGAGCATGTCCTAATTTCCACCTCCTTGCCAACACAGTCACATTGAATTTAGTGTCCATACTTAACCTAGTGTAAGCTCATTTTAACTTGATTACATCTACAAAGGCTCAATTTCCAAATAATGTCCATTTAGGTTCAGGTGAAAAGGAATGTGAAAGGGATACTATTCAATACAGAAAGCCTCCTTTCTTGTATCTTCCAAAGTATCCTCCCCTTAAAATAATCCGTTTTTCCCTTATCCTTACTCCTTTATTCTGCTCAACAAGGAAGCAAATACGTAATAAAAATTACTATTATTGTTCTGTTTTAAGAAAAACTCATAAATCACCTTCATGGAATATAGCAACTGACCCTTGGTCTAAAGATATAGTGAGGGTTGTGGTTCATGGTTTATGGAAAAACACTTGTCCTATTCTAAAGGTGACAAGCTGTCCAGACCCATTTAAATGCTGCCATTCAGAAAAGCAAGCTCAGTGTTATAAACTCATGTGATTTTTTTCTTCTTAAGAAAAGCTGGAAATCTGTATATTTTATATAAAATCACTTAAAAATGATTCAAAAATAAACATAATAAATTCAAACAACAAAAAATAGCAATATGCTGAAAAACACTATTCAGACAAAACAAAACCATTCATTTGTCTGGCTTACAGATCCAGTTTGCAACCACTGTTCTATGTACATCTTTCTGATGATGTCAAGGGTTATTTAGGAACAGTAGTAACTTGCTTTCTAGACTGCCTGTCCTTTTGCCCAGATATATAAAAGGAACATTAAAATGGACTGTCAAACTTGTCTATCAATAACAATATAAACTTTATATGTCAAATCTTAAATTTGGCACTTCCTACCACTAAACTTGCCTCTCTTTCACAATCTCTTTCTTAAAGAATGGCAAAATTACAAATCTGAGAGACAGCCAATTCTGTATTGTCCTTTAGCACATCTAACATCTATCAATATAGTTTCTTAAAAAATATCCCAGATGAATCCTCAAGACCTTTCAAAGGAATTCCCTTCTCTCCTTTCCCGTAAATACTGTCTTGATTTGTTCTTTTCCAATAGCAATCTTTATATACTAACACTAAGTCTCTTTAAAGATGGTGTCTCATTTAATCTTCATAATACGAGAATTATAATGTCTTAGTTTTGGTTCTAAAATAGAGCATGAGAAAAGGTCTTAGGTAGAAAACAGTGAGAGAATGGGGAGGAAGACCACTACAAGTCACATTATCATGGTTATTGCTACAAGCAACAGGAGCTAGAACAGCTGAGAAATGAACAGATGCCTTCAAGCAGTGGCATCCACAGATGAGAGCTTAGGACATTCATCAGCTACTGTGCCCATTGTTAGAGAACTGGCTCTGGTCCATTTTTTGCATTGTTTGAGAGGCTACCATAGTCCAGGGACAAACAGCACTCACTTGAATTATACCCCAACCTGGGCAAGGTGAGTCTTAGCTCACATTGAACTATTAACCACAGCTTCAGCTAAATCTGAGGTAAGTCACAGGATGAGCAGCAAAGGAATCTTTTTCCAATAGAGGAAAGCTTTGAGAGATAACGCTGATCATAAAGTACATAATGTAGGTTTTAAATCCAAGTTTGACTCTAAACTTCATTCTTTTAGTTATATGTACAAAAAGTTTTGTCGAATTTCAAAGTTTTGAAATTTTTAAATTTTCAAATTTCAAAGGCAAGGTCCACAAAATTGCTCTCACTTTTGATATTAATTACAAGTTTTTTGGTGTGATTCCCAAAGTCACCTTTCTGCAATATTTCACACAAAAAAAATGACCCCTAAGAAATCTATTATAGTCATGGTTATAACTTTTTCCAGATACAGTTTATTGATTAAAATCAATCAAAATAAGAGACTCATAGGGTAGAATTTAGAACAGGTTGCAAATATGAGCTTGCTTGGAGTTTGACCCTCTGTAGTCAGTATGCATTACTCCCCTGGTATCAACATGTGAAAATACTTGTGGAGTATTGTCAACAAGAAAAGTTCACCATCAGACTCAGAATTCAGTTTTTATTTGAGTTCAACTAAAGAAGATTGACTTATTGTCCTTGTGGTTGATCTCAGTCTCTAGGTTGACTAAATCACATGACTACACCCTAAATCACATGGTTTGTCTTTCCAATACAGCCCATCTCTTTTCTAAAATTATCAGGGTGATTAGCCCCAGCAAAGATATGCTGTGGCCAACCACCCCTCAGGTTTGACAGATTACCACCCAGAAGAGGGCAAAGTTCAGACCTCTCTTTGGATAAGGACTAATTCTTTATGAGATATGATAAATCATGTCTATTATAAAAAACAGATATGACTGTGTCTTTCCCCTTCTTGAATATTATCAGTGGCTTTCATCACTTTTAGGTTAAGATCCTTATGTTTTAGCATGGCATAGTAGGTACCTTGATACCTGAACTCCATCTACATTTCCAATCTTATACTCTGCAACACTTCCAAACAACTGGTAGTTCCTGTAATGAGCCTATCTGTTCTTATCAGATGCCTGACTAGAAAAAAAGGAATGTAAAAATTGGTGATAGACACTAACTCCACAAGAAGTAAAAAAGGGTTACTATTCTTCCTTTAATTTTTGAGCAGTGCAAGTATATGAAGACAAGTTCCTAAAAGCTATAGGTGTGTGCAAAAGAGTTGTCCCTTGATGGAACTATCACTTGAAAAGGGAAGATATGACATGATGGGACACATCAGGTGATAAACTCTGACTTGTCAGGTAAGTGGTAGATGTAAGATGGAGGATCAACTTTTCTTACACCATTTGCAGCAGAGCCAAAATGCTCAATGTACAATCAGACTCCCACACATTGCCTTTTGTTGTCACGAAACCTCTTTATCTTTATTGCACAAAAACCACCAAACAGTTGTTAAGGTGTATTATTACAGCTAATTGGTATATTCTTTCTCTGAGTATTAGTTCTATATTTGCACCCTTATAATCAAGTGCAGGGCACAACAAAATTGGGATTAAAAAAATATAGACTACATAAGGAGAGAGAGACAGAGACAGAGAAGCTAGAAGGAGAGATAGACAAGAATGGAGGATGAGAAGAATGAAGAAAAGGAAGAGGAAGAAGGGAAGAAGACAGGCAGAAGATGATTAGGGAAGGAAGGGAGAGAGGGAGGGAGGAAGGGAGGAAGGGAGGAAGGGAGAGAGGGAGGGAGGGAGGGAGGGAGGAAGGAAGGAAGGAAGGAAGGCAGGCAGGCAGGCAGGCAGGCAGGCAGGCAGGCAGGCAGGCAGGCAGGCAGGCAGGCAGGCAGGCAGGCAGGAAGGAAGGAAGGAAGGAAGGAAGGAAGGAAGGAAGGAAGGAAGGAAGGAAGGAAGGAAGGAAGGAAGGAAGGAAGGAAGGAAGGAAGGAAGGAAGGAAGGAAGGAAGGAAGGAAGGAAGGAAGGAAGGAAGGAAGGAAGGAAGGAAGGAAGGAAGGAAGGAAGGAAGGAAAGAAGGAAGGAAGGAAGGAAGGAAGGAGGGAGAAAATACTGAAATCCTATTGTCTGTAGATGTGCTGAGAAGCAGCTAATGCCAAGTTTAATAGACTACTATTCCTTGAAATTCCCAAGCCCAAGTGGCAACCTTTGTTCTGAAGGGAGAGTTTAGTTAGCTTAAGGATAACACATGGCATAAGCCGAATGACATTAAACTTCTCATGGGTTCATGCCCAAACCAATTCCCTCTGCAGGAAGGTAACATTTCTGTAGTCTTCCATGGTACTTTTAGAATCTCTCCAGGCTATGGTGGCAACAGATTTAGTAGACAAGTGGGAACTAGCAGCACATATCATGAACTGAACTGGAAAATGTCCTCGCCAATTAACAGCAAATGTCTATGGCAATTAACAAACAGCCTGGGAACAAAGACTGTCTTTGTTGTTGTGCTCAATCCTGGAATGTTTATTATCTCTTCATGTCTTTGGTTTTATAGTTTCAACATTTGAAAGATGTATATTCTCCTCTTTCATTACTTTGTAAGCTCCCTCAAGGACCAAATCCATCTAATACATCTTTTTATTCACACAACACCTAGCACAAAGTTTGACTCAAAGTAGGGATGTCATAAATATTTTGAAATCAAAAATTCTACCCAAAACCGCATAACATGGACTTATAAATTAAAATGTGTAGTTTAAACTTCTCTCTAGACTTTGTTAGTTGCTTTTATCAGAATTAAATGGATAAAGTTAGGTTTGTTTTAGGAAGAACATTTGGAGGCCATTTAGTTCAATGCCCCCTTTTCAGATTAGAAGACTTTTAAATTGGCTTGTCTAACATCAGAGAACTATAAATATGGCAAGACTGTAATCAGAAGCCAGTCTCCAGATTTTCAGTCTAGTTTTCTTTCTCTAGCAAGGTTTTGTTTTGTTTTTTTCATTACTGCTTAGTAAAAAGGATGATAACAGGGCATTTTTATAATACTTAATAATAATAAAACATAAAGTGTACTGGTACATTTTGGTTGTCTTCTTGCAAACACACATCGCCAGTCTTGAAACTTTGTGCACTTCTATTCGAGTCACTCATTATGATTTATTGTCAGTCTTTCTGCCTAGCTCCTAGAAAGAATAGAGACTACTTCCCAAGTTTACTCTTACTTCTGATTCCTCATCTATGCTATGCCTTTATCCTTACTTCTTCTTGGTTATCTCCATTATTTCTAGGTGTTTTGTTGTGTGTGTGTGTGTGTGGAGGGGGATTTTAAATGGGATGGTTTTATTATTAAATCATTCTTCTCTAGTTCATTATTTTTCATTATAGAAAGGCAACTTATTTTTGTGTTGATTTTGTATCCTGCCACTTTACAGAACTGGTTTGTTTGAATAAGTTTTTCCATGCAATCACTGGAGTTCTCTATGTATATTAAATTTTCATCTACAAATAATGATAGCTTTACTTCATCTTTCCTCTTTCATCCAAATCCCTTTTATTGATATTTCTTGTTTAATTGCTCCGGCAAGACTTCTAATATTATTTTGAATAGAAGTGGTGAAAGAAGTCATCCTTGTCATGTATCAAACCTTAATGGAAAGGCTTTCAGTTTTCACCATTGAGAATGAGATTAGTTGTGGATTTGTTATATATGGCTTTGGTTATGTTATCTTCCACTAATCCCCAACATTTCAGGAGTTTTCATCAAAAACGGATAGTTTTCGGGGCCTCCCTGGTGGCACAGCAGGTTAAGCAACACACTACGAAGCAAACCGCAGCCACTGCAACACGAGTTCAATCCCTGCTGCCAGCCAGGAAGGGCACCCACAGGGCATAGCAGACCTCTCCTGCCTCGCCCGCTGCTGCCCTCAGCAGTGTGTTTCGGTCAGTCTGCCTGCTCTGCTCCCCACTCTTTCTGGTGAATCCTCTCACCTCTCGCGACTCTGGCCTGTACCCCAGTTCTCGTATGCATAAATAAATCTTTTTTAAAAAATGGATAGTTTTGTGTCATCTTTGGTTTTGCCAATATGATATGGCCTGGTAAAATGTTTGGGGTAATTAATTCTTTCTCTATTGTTTGAAAGCATCTGAGCAGGATAGGTATTAGTTCATCTTTGAAAATTTAATAGAATTTATTTGTGAAGCCATCTGGTACTGGTCTTTCTTTTTGGGAAAGCTTTTATTACTGGTTCAATTTTCTCGGTTCTGTTTGGTTTGTTCAGGTTTTCTATATCTCCCCTATTCAATCTTGGAGTCTCTCTTCCACTATTTTGGGCATTGACTTGATAATAGGTAGACCTACTGGGTAGGATCTGTGATGGTGATAGAGTCTCCCGCAGAGCACTTCCAGGTGTAGTTCCTGTGGCTGGTAGGGTTAAGGGTGGGGGGAGTTGCTGTGACCTTGCCTTGCCCAGGAGCTCCCTGCCTGTTTCAAATGGATAGGTGGTTAGAGGAATTCTAAAGTTCCCTGATATAAAGTAAGGCCCTATGGCATGAATCTGCTCCCAAGGTACTGGTAGCTGAGTGCGGAGTGGACTACACTTCCCAGGCTTATCTGGGGCTTGAAGTGAAGGTTTAGGCACTATGGAGTTCAGACGTGGGCATGGTGTGTCTTATGCTGCTCCTGTGTGCTGGAGCCTGGGACTGGAGGCCTGGATGCTTACTGGCGGAGTTGCTGAAAGTCCAAATAAACAAGCCTTAAATGGCTCAACCTCGGGTGCGCTTTTGCCTGAGTTGCTGCTGGCTGAGTTCTAAGTGGAATGTACTTCTAGGGTGTCGTTGGGGGCCCACAGTGAAGGACTAGGCCCTGCATGGCCCTAACGGCGACACGTGTCTTCTCCTGAGATGTTAGTGGTTGGGCCTAGAGTCTGGGTGCTAATTGGGAACTGCTGAAGATTTCTGATCACTCTTTTGAAGTTAATCTTTTGCCTTGTATCCTTTTTTTAAGCTTATCTAATGAATGAGAAAAGCCCCTATTGGCAAGAATCTTACACAACACTGATTAATCTGAGTCAACATAAAGATAAGAAACTAACACAAACATGAATCATGAAGTGAAAGAGAAACTTTTCCAATAAAACAAGTTTATAAAACCCTCCAAAATCACTTCAGGTGAATATTACTATTAAATACAAATGATCTTATCCATCTTTATGCTTCTTCAATAGTTTTTATCTAAGAGCTCCAAGGAAATAACAAAATTCTAAATTTATATATATATATGTATATATACACACACACTCATATTTTTAAAGATTTGTTTACTTATGCATACAAGAGCTGGGGTATAGGCCAGAATCATGGGAGGTGAGAGAATTCACCAGAGACAGAGTAGGGAGCAGAACAGGCAGATCTTCTGAAACACACTGTTGAGGGGAGCAGTGGATGAGGCAGGAGAGGTCTACTGTGCCATGTGGGTAACCTCCCTGGCCAGAGGCAAGGCTTGAACTCGTGCTGCAGTGGCTGCATTTTGCTTCACGGTGCATTGCTTAACCCATTGCACCACCAGGGAGGCCCCTAATTTTATGTTTTTGTGATAATTTAAATCATAGGTACCTGATACAAAGGCACATAATAAATATCGAAACTTCTTATTTTTTTCATATTCAAGTTTCCATTTGAAGAATAAAAAAAATTTATTGGATAGTTATCACAATGAAAATTATGTAACCACTAGAAACTTCATTATGGCAAGAACTGGGGGACACCAGTTTGTTTGGATCAGGACCTCCTAAATTTATATCAGCGATGTGTTAACAATATATGATCACTGCTTTAGTGGAGTTTATGTTTGATTTTGGAAAGCTTAAGAAGAGGACCATGACTGATGAAGATTGTGAAGGGAATAAATTATCTGAAAGTTATACATATGTGCTGAAACCAAACACCCTATGTACTTGGGTTTGGGGATTTCATTATGTTTTTCACCTTTATACACAACAAAAATTAAATACCAAAAGTTTAAGAATTAAAACATCTGAAAATAAACCTTAGGGTTCAGAGTTATTTCTGAACTAGAAACATTAAAAATACATAAAATGACAACAGTGGGAATCAGTGTAAAGGTTTTCTTCACACTATCTTTACAGGCATAGAAAAATTAATTAAAGTGTCACATTTCCATCTCTCTATTTTCACACTTAATGTGTAATGACTGGGCAGTACCTCTCACTTTATATCACTCAACTCACAAGAAAACATTATGAAATTGTTGGATTTGGTGTCCTACATTTCATCAAAGGCACAATAGAATGGGTGGATTCTTTCACTTGTCTTAGCCTTTATTTGAACAAAATTTGAAATGTGTACCATCAGACAACCACCCATTTTCTCTAAACAATAGTTTTTATCCCCTAAACTCTTTTCAGCTGTAGGGTAGCATAATGCGACAGTAAGTGTCTCCAAGCACTAGCTGAACCAAATTATACTCTTGAGTCTCTGCGTGCTTTACCTATTGATGGCAATGGCCCTGTTCTGTTGTCCTTCCTCATCAGCAGTCTTGCTAAAGTGTGCAGTGAGTAATGATTACAGGATGATATTTAATGAATATGCTCCCCCTGATTCGGAGCCAAATGTGACCCCTACTACTCTTGTACTCTTAAAGAATAACTACCTATTCCCCATGCAACTGCAACTGTGGGCAGCAGATATCTGCTGATCCGGAGCCATGATTCGGAGCCAAATGTGATCCCTACTATTCTTGTACTCTTAAAGAATAACTACCCATCCCCCATGCAACTGCAACTGTGGGCAGCAGATATCTCCAGTTGCCAAAATATGCCAGTAAAATGTTAACTTTTAAAAGTTCTGAACATACAAAGTATTAATATTGATATAGAAATGCATTAGAAGTAAAATATCTATCCCTTGGGAAAATGAAATATAAATAACCTTGCTTATACTAAGTTGGGTGAAAGTTATAACATCTTTTAAAATTCGCTTTTATATAGGAGATGAAATGAAGATGCCAAAGATTAATGTCAATTTCAATGGTCAGCATGTATCCAAAGGCAAACATTTAAATCTAAAGCAAATAGAAGTGCTTTGCTTAATTTCTGCTTATCATTCATTGCACTATTGCCAGGAAATTAACACTTCCATTTTGCAAATCCATCATTTCTTAAGTTCTTCTTGGAAAAGCTCCGTCTTCCATTATTGTATTGGGCTTTTATGGACTTTTGATGGTTCTCAGAGTAATCAGCACTGAAAGAGCTACAAGATTAAATTAGACTAAAGTTATGAGATAAAGAAGATAAGGGTATTAAACATTATTCCCTAATTTTTTTATTGCCTCAAAACTAAGAGAAGGAGCTCTTAATCTTGGATATGACATTGGCTTCCAATGACCATCATTCTGATAAAAAAAAATTCTTTCAGCCACCTGTTGTTGAATATAGTCTAAGTAACAAGAAACATAAGTTTTA
Organism: Galemys pyrenaicus; assembly: GCA_019455555.1. Taxonomy (NCBI): domain Eukaryota; kingdom Metazoa; phylum Chordata; class Mammalia; order Eulipotyphla; family Talpidae; genus Galemys; species Galemys pyrenaicus. Next base: position 2,673,402 of record JAGFMF010011830.1, on the reverse strand, counting down.
TAAAGCTTACTGCCAAATTTTCTTAGAATTGGAAGAAATATTTCAATATCTGTTTTAAAAGCAATTTTTTTGTAATAAATTTTCTGAAATTGATAAGCTTAATATGTGCTTTCACATTTCTTAGTCAATATACTATTTAAGGACCTCCCTGATGGCTCAGCAGGTTGAGCGCCGTACTGTGAAACACTATGATTTAAAATAGTCTGGTATTTCCAAGCAAGAACAAATAGCCGAGTATCGCCAAAGGATGAGGACAGAGCAAGAGACCAGACTGAAGAGAGTTTAGGGTGTGGAAGGCCTCAGAAATTTCACTATAAAGTTGGATATCTTTTTTAATCATGGAACCATGGATATTAAAAAATTTAGATTTGAAATGTCTATTTATAAAGACTATTTTATGACTTGTGAACATGTTGTCAGAATATTACCTATTAAGGCAAACACACAGACAAGGGGAACTATTAATGTTTGTTTTGTTAGCATGCATTCTCTTAGCCTCTGAAATGCCAAAGAACTAACTGTTTGGTTTAGCACTTTAGTTTACTGAAATCAAAGCAACCCACCCTGGATAATGGCTTGTCCAGACATATTATCAGTCAGGGGTTATTTTCTAGTCAGCAGCTCTGGTGACTCTGGCTTTATTTAGAAGAATTTCAGTCTTTCATTTAAATGGTTCATCTAGGCACTATGTGCTTGGTTAACCTTTTGTGGTTATAAAGATTACTAAGCTAGTGTCTTTAATTATAAGAGCCCTAAATGGAAGAGAAGCTAACATATTTGCAAAGCACACACAACTATGTAGTACCAAAGCCAAAAATAAGATCCACACCTCTTTTGACTTGGTTCTTTGTAGAACACTTGCAGCCTGCCAGCTAGTGGCCATGTTGGAAAGGATACAGAATAAAGTGGCAAAGTCCTAAACTTGCTTGCAGCTCTTACCATAGAAATATTTACTGGTTTGGCAAAAACCACCAACGTATTGACAGTCTATAGTGACATTCAATTAAGTATTATATTTCTAATAGAAAATATGTATCCCATGTTCATAAAAGAAAACAGTAGATTTTTTTACAATATAGGTTCTTATGGAACTTCTAGGATAAAAAGGGTGATTTACAAAATATTAGCAGATCTACTCAAGGAAAATTTGGGGTAATACCATATCATACTGAAAACATTGTGAATTATAAAAACAATATAACAAGGAGTTAAATAGGACTTACCCTTTTGCCTCTGATTTTCCATAGAATTCCCATAACTGAGAAAAGTGAGTGGTAAGTATATACTACATTCTAAAAGAAAGGGGCTAGCCACATTCACACTAATAGTGCACCAAAATGTGTGTAGTAATTGACTCCTATATCTTAGCTATGAAAAGAACACTGGTATAGTGTTGGGCCTCCCTGGTGGCACAGGGGTTAAAGGCTCAGCACTATCAAGCTATCACCAGCGACTGTAGCCTGAGTTTGATCCCTGCCCAGCAAGCCAACCCAAAAGGCACAGCAGACCTCTCCTGTCTCACCCACTGCTCCCCTCAGCAATATATGGCAGTACATTGCCTGTTCTACTTCCCACTCTGTCTTTGGTGAATCCTCTCACCGTCCCCCCAAGCCGGACTTCTGGCCTACACCCCATTTTTGTATGCATAAATAAAAATGAATCTTTAAAAAAGAAAAGGTACACTGGTGTTGCATTGACAATAACTCACTGACAAACAGGATTCCTGGAGCAAGCTGTATAATGCAGACAGTTGCTCCAAGAGCAAGATCCTGGCCTTTTTATTGATAGAAGAATTATCCAGCATCAATTGTAAGCGGAAGGAGGACAAAGAGAAAAGAGAGAGGTGAAACTAGAAAATGTGCTATGTCATCTATAGTTTCAGGGGTCGTGATGACTTGTATTGTACTTGAAATCAAGCCCTAGATCCTCAGCCATGGTTTCAATCTTATCGATAAGGTGTACCACTGCTCAGCTTCTGGGAGTCCCTTGTCATACATGAGTCAATGGTCCCTCAAGCATTCCCAATCATTCCTCCTGATGTATAAATTTAAAGTAAGTTTATGCGTCTATCAAAGTTTCCCCAGCATTCCATGCATACCCTTCCCAGGATGATCAAGCTTTCTGCTCTTGATTGACTTGAAAGTCACCTTGCAGGGTTGGGCTCCTATAACTGATTGACTGGGCAGTTCTGTCCTTGTATAGAAATCCCGAAATGTAGGTAGCAAAAACTGTAACTGAACAGGCCACTTACGATTAGCAGATCCACACACTGGCTCATTAAAGAGGTTAATCATTGTAAAGAGTTAGTAGCCTTGTTAAAGTATGGACCCCCACATCAAGATAAAGAAGAGGAATGTGAGAATTGGCAAAAATGTTAGCATGTCTCTCAATGGAGACACTAGGTTCTCAATCTCCAGCTAGTTTCTTGAAAGTATCTGACGATAATCCCAGACTATATACAATGACAGAGACTGATCCCTGCTTCACATTTTGGGAATGTTAAAGGTAGGAGAATGCTTAAACTGACTGGATGGCCAGACCAGTGGACATAGCAGCAGTGGGAAGCAGGCTGAACTCGTTTTGTGAAGCAAGGTTTGAGTGTCTTTATGACAAATGGATTCCTCAGAAGATAATGTTCAAAACACTGATGGATCTCAGTCTAAAGGCCACCCACAGGAAGTAACTGGAAAGTTCCTCAGAGTGAGATAAGTTTTAAGAAGTTAGCCAGAAAGCAAATTCCTTCATTAGCCAGCATTTGGAAGTTTGCCATCAAAGAAGACATAGAAAGCTGAACAGGACCTGCCCTGGTGGAGCAGCAGGTTAAGCAGCGCACTATGAAGCAAACCGCAGCCACTACAGCATGAGTTTGATCCCTGCTGCCGGCCAGGGAGGGGACCCACATGGCACAGCAGACCTCTCCTGCCTCGCCCGCTGCTCCCCTCAGCAATGTGTTTCTGTCAATCTGCCTGTTCTACGTCCTGCTCTGTCTGGTGCATTCTCTCACCACCCTGAACTCTGACCTGTACCCCAGTGCTTGTATGCATAAATAAATAAATCTTTAAAAAAAAAGAAAGAAAGCTGAACAGATGAGTGGATTGGGAAGCTATGGTACATATACACGATGGAATACTATTCAGCAATCAAAAGAGACATTCATAGGAATGTCTCTAGACACATTCATAGGAACATGGATGGAACTGGAAGGGATTATGCTCAGCAAAGTAAGTTAGAAGATGGAATATAAGGGAACCAAATAAAGATCAAGGAAAGGAATAAGAACAACAACAACAACAATAATAATAACAACAAAAAAGACACAAAAACCAAAAATGAAAAGAGAAGGATAAACTGGGGATACTTGGTGGGGAGGGGGGAGGTAGAGGGTTGAGGGCAGACGGGAGCACGGGGGACTGAGGTGATGGTGCACTGGTGATATGGTGATGGGGAATACATGGGGATTACAATTGATGTCAAATAAATATAAATAAATAATAATATAAAAAATAAAAAGCTATCTATAAAAAAAAAAAGAAAGAAAGAAAGCTGAACAACTAGAGTCTGCTATAAGAATACACATTTTCTTCTTCTGCCTCCATCCATCTCCTTCCCAAGTCTGGAGGAGGCAGTTACACAACAGGGAGGAGTACATAAGCCCATAGAGGCTTCATCACTTCCCTCCTCCAAAGTCCAGCTCTGGCCTTAGCTGAAGCAGGAAAAAAACTTTGATTAAATGGATGTTTGAAGATTTGTCTTAGAATGGAACAGGTAACACTTGAATCTCAAAAGTACACATAAGCTAAAAGTCACTTGAAAGATGTGAAATCCCCTGACTGAGAAATTCAGAGATGCAAGTATCTTTAGCCCAAGCAGACGAACAAAAATAAAGCTGTATCCTAATTGTAACCCATCAGAATATGACTCATTCAATAAATTGCTTATATAGAAAAAATATAAATATCAATAGTGTCACCTCAGATCTGTTTGAATCCAATTTCATTTATAAAATGGGACAATATGACCTATGTTGTAAGGTCTTTAAAGAAATAACTGAGGTGATACATTATCATAATTGGCAGATTATTCAAAATAATATACTTTTATTTCTTCCTCCTTCTCTTAGTTACATTTTTTAATTAAGAAAAAATCTAGGGCAACTTATAATTAGGTTGCTTAATTAGAGATTGAAAACAAAATAATAAAAATGAGTGTGTGGAATATATACCAACAAAAGGGTCTAGTCTGTTAATATTATTAGGCCTCAAATTTGAATTTATTAGAGGCCAGATTAGTAGTTACAAAAAAAAATTTTTTTAAAGATGTATTTATTTCTGCATACAAGCCAGAGATGCAGGAGGTGAGGATCCACCAGACAGAGTAAAGAGCAGAAAAGACAGATCGACCAAAATACACTGGTCAGGGGAGCAGTGGGCAAGACAGGAGAGGTCTGCTGCATTATGTGCATCCCCTCCCTGACCGGGGATCGAACTTGTGCTACAGTGGCTGACAGTTTGCTTCATACTGCATTGCTTAACCCATTGCACCACCAGAGAGGCCCAGTAGTTACAAAATTCTTCAGATCTGATTGACTAAAGGAAATTTTCTAGTTCTTCAAGAGAAACTCTTTTGGGTGGTACCCCTAAAAATAATTTTATTGTATAAAATGTTTTCTAAGAGATTCTCATATATATGTTTTCTAGAGAATCTAAAATTTGCAATCCAATTATATTGCAAAGATTATTTTTGTTTATAATTTAAAAATCAGAAAGTTCACAAAGTCTACTTAAGTTACAATATAGCAAATCTTTATAATCCTATTGGTATTCCCTGAATTTTATTTCCAAGTAGGACAGAAATCAGCCATAGTTTGTCCACATGTGTGTTATGTGTATGCACAATGGTGCCTACACACAAAAAAAAAAAAAACAGAAAAAAACTTAAAAAAAAAAATTCCTTTCTTGAAATTAACCAGATCTATCCTCAGTATCCTTCTGCCCTTGTGTGGCCCACCCAAACCATGTCCACAATAGCCCATGTGTCCTATGTTTTCATATTTTTACTTTCTACTCTGCAAACAAGAACTCATATTGCTGAGGGTCAGCTGAGTTTAGAAGATAAACAACCTGATTCAATAAACTCACTAGCTTGTAAATGCTTAAAAGTCATTTATCACTCCCAGAAATGTTTGTAATTTTATGAGGGTACTCTTTTGTAAGCCCAAATATTCTAATTATAGGGAATTTCAAGTACTATAACAAAGTAAAACAAAACCTAATTCACATGGCCTATACCTTAAGACTTGAAGTCTTTGTATAGCACCCACGGGTGATTCTTTTGTAGGAGGAATGTAGAAACAGGGATAGTAGTCAATTTATGCATGGGTTTTATATGAAAGGGGATTGCTCATTCAGTGTTTGGCTTCTTTGACTGCAAAAAGTCATGAAAATGTAGTTTTCATTTCTAATATATTTTAATTGAGTCAGTTGCAACCTTTAAAAAAGGCTTCTAAATTTTTAATAATCAAGCTAAATGAGAAAGAAAAGTCTGCAAAATTGTAGTCCCCCCAACAACAATAAAAAATGTTTTAATTTGCTGAATGAGAAGATACTTTGAGTAACTGGAAACAGAGGCCAGGTAGTTTCTTAAACTTGAGAGGCCCACACAGCAAAGCCATTACAGTCTTCAAAGAAAGTTTGTCTTCTGGTGTTTTCCCCAAGATTGTTAATATTTAGGAAATAACAATAAGGCCACTCATTTATGTGTGATGAATGGTTTGAAAGGAGAGAATTGGCTCTGTGGCCAGCAATGCTGAACAGTCTCCAGGGAGTAGCACACAGAAGGGCAGAGAAACATTTGTCAACCACCCCTGAAAATGTAGTTTTCCCTGTGAATTAAGACAATTTATTTAATTAATGGTGATATTTACTTGGTTGGGATAAAACATAGTTAAAGCAGCTTTCAAATGGAAAGAACTTCCCTAGATCTCTCCTCATTTTTTAAACTGCTTAGTATATTGACTCATAAGATAAAAAGCTGCATTCTAATATTAGGGCAGGTAGTAAAACCTGTCTTAATTGATGAGTGTGACCCTTTCCTGTACATGTAAGATGTAAAGATTGAATTGTACTCAGTGGTGCCCTCCCATGCAACCCAGACTGTCTCTTGGATAGGCTGCACCGCATGTCCCATGTGGCTCTGCTCTCACATCTGACTCAGGCTATTTTTTGAGGTGCTTCAACATCAGAGCTTATGCCTCCCATAAATCAGCATCAAAATTCTGGGTCTTTTGCCTTAACTCATCTGCCTACCCATCATCTCATTTTAGCAACTTTACGGCTAATACAGAAACCCTAATGTTTATTATTGTCTGATGTTATTTTCTGGTTCCTCTCTCTGCCTCTCAAGCATCATACCTTGTGATCATAGCAAAAGAAAACAAAAATTTCAATACATAATATAACAAGTATTTAGTAAAAGTCACCTAAAAGCTATAGGCCAAGAGCCTTCTGCTCCATCCAAAAGAGAGGGAATATCATTGAGTTTTAAAATACTTTGACTCTTTGATCTTAATTTAAGTAATTCCATTAACATCTACATCTTCTCAATTCAGTGCCTTGGGTTAATTTTTTTTCTTTAATAGCGAAAGCCTATAAATCTACTTTGTAATCAAATATATTGAGTGTTCTTTCATAATCTGCCTAAAATTATCCTCCCACTTTTATTAGCCAGAATGTCCACTTTTTCTTCTTAAAGTAGTACTACTTTCCTTTTTCTGATCCATTTAAATTTTGGATTCAGCAGTGCCTTAATGCACCCTGGTAATGGATGAGATCACTCAGTATGAGCACACATCGGGAAGAAGGCTAAAGAAAGCAGACCAATACTTTAGGGTCAGGCAATAGAGAAACATCAAAGGAAGAGATCAAAAAGCCTTAGCTTTTTATTTTATCTTATTTGGGGGGCAGGGGACAGTAAGAAAATAGAGTTATCCAGGAAACCAAGGCGGGGAAATTATTTCATGTGGGAAGTAGGGGTGGGGACAGGGTTGATGTTAAAATGTAATTTCAAGAGATCTCACAATGTGGAGATAATTAATGAGTCAAAAACAGTTCCAAATAACAGTTTGCGAAGAACTGAAACTTAAATAGTAGGTAAACTTTCAGCATTTTTACAAATAGAAGGAGAGATACAAAATAATAGACAGGAAATGAGAGGTACTTTCTGAACTGAGATGCTTTTTTCTTTTAAAGATTTATTTATTTATGCATACGAGAGCTGGGGTACAGGTCAGAGTAGCGGGTGGTGAGCGGATTCACCAGAGACAGAGTGGGGATCAGAACAGGCAGATCTACTAAAATACACTGCTGAGGGGAGCAGTGGGCGAGGCAGGGGAGGTCTGCAGCATCATGTGGGTCCCCATCCTGGCTGAGAATAGAACTCTTGCTACAGTGCTGCGGATGATTCACAGTGCGATGCTCAACCCGCTGCTCGATCAGGGAGGCCCTGAACTGAGATGATTTGATTTGACATGTTTGTAGAAGTAGCCAGCAGAGAGGAGAGAGAGAAGAAAGAAGGTAACTGAGGCAAACATGATGAAAGTGGCAAGAGAAAATGAATCTAGAATCCAGTAACAATTTAAGTAAAAGTAAGTCTTATCAAAAGAATCTTTTTTTCCCCAGTCAACTTTTCAGAGTTATGCTGTTATTGTTTTCCCCCACACTTTAGTTATTTCACGAAGCTCTTCTGTAATGGAAGATCTGTCTTATCTAGTCTAAACATAAGTGACAATACAATGTCCCTAACCCCTACCCCTTTACCATTCTAGTGTCTTGTAATGCTTACTATTACCCATCAATAATTTTGTTAAAAGCCCTGATCTAAATATAAATATTTAGTTTTAAAAAGTACTCTGTCAATTTAGCTGATATTGTTATCTTGTTCTCTTCAGATCCCTAGGTAATAAATAAGAAAAATATGTACCCAAGTGATAACATAAAAAACACAGTTATATTAGAAGAAACATAATCTTACAGAAATAAAACACACCATAAGAGAAGTTTGATGAAGAGAAAGAAATACTTTGAAACATTCATTTCTCAGTTAAAGTATCTGCATAAGCTTTGAAAGGAGAATTGCTAAAGTGATCTTAAATTAATAATACCCTACTGACAAACACCAAGAGGGCAATGTTCAGTTTCATTGGAGTTTATTTGATACCTGACATAATGATTGGATCTAAGACAATCATTAAAATCACAGGCTACTAAATTACATAGCAAGGAACGTATAGGTCTTGGTCTTTTAACACAAGGAAAAGGAGCTTTGGTCGACTTGCCAATCACCTCCTTAGATAGAGCCTCCCATCTTGGATAAAAATGTTACAAGTAATAGAAGTGTTGCAAATTAAGCAGCAGCTCTGTTTACAGAAATAGCACTTGAATGACTATTAAAACATAATGCAATTTAAATGTGACATCTGATGGAAACAGTTACACAGGGCACCCATCACAAGCATCTGTCTCTATAGTCTCATTCCAAAACAATTCCAGGTCAGCTACTGTGGGACACCCTCTGAGGAGTTAAATGATAGACACTCACACAGCCTAGAGAAGGGAGTCTGTAGTCTTTCTTCCCTAGTTGGAACAAATTAACCCTCTCAGTTTCAGTCCTCAATGGGATGAATATAGATTGGTTTTCTCTTTAGAACTACAGTTGTGTAAGCTACCTCACCAGTGCTCCTAGCCCTTCTTGTGGAAGGGAGCACAGCAGGGCACCAACTGACCACTTCCAGTGAGATCTCATATCTTTGTTCTACAACTTCAGTGGATTAGAAAGTCAAGTCAATCTTGCTTAGAATATTCAGAGACATGCTGCCAGTTGATGAAAACACTTGCCTTTTAATCCATATACAACTTATTCTAAATAAATCTGGAACTATTTTGACTTTTAAATGAAACCATAAAGCAACTGGAATTAGGCAGAGGTTGATTTATTCTTTGCTTCGAATGCTACACAGCTCAAAACAATATGCAGTCCAGCTACAAGAGCATTACTCTTCTTAACTTAGGTAATAAACATTTCCATATGCAACCATCTGTATCTCTATTAACTAAATAAGTAAATACTAGTTTATTCTTATATCTTTAGTCCATTACTGACTAATCATTCTAACCTCAAAATTCTTGATAAGATGAAACTGAAACCAGAAATTCTATTTTTCTCTATCCATCTATCAAAACTGTCATTATAAAAGATAATAGATAGACAAAAGTACAGCGATGCAAGGAAAATATTAATGTACAATTCCATCACTTAGAGCCATAGTTTCTTCCTTAAGATTTCTTTATACTCCATTTTCTAATCTTAATAGTATACTTCCCAATATTTTAAAAAAATTACCCACAACTATTGCCATATTTTATCTTATATAACTTATCAAATTTTGCTTCAGATTTTTTTTTAAAGATTTATTCATTTATGCATACAAGCACTGGGGTACAGGCCAGAGGTGTGGGGGGTGTGAGAGGATTCACCACAGACAGATCAGGGAGAAGAACAGACAGATTAACAGAGGTACACTGCTGAGGGGAGCAGCAGGCACAGCAGGGCAGCAGGGATCGAACTCATGCTGCAGTGGCTGAGGTTTGCTTCATAGTGCGTTGCTTAACCCACTGCACCACCAGGCAGGCCCTTGCTTCAGATTTTGCAGAATGAAGTTTATACTGGTGTTTCCTCTTCTCTAATGTGCTCTAATGTCAATAGAAAGTTCTCCAGATACTGCCATATAAAGTAAGAATTCTTTAACAATATTTACTTAATCAGCTCTCAGACTTTCTAGAAATTTCATTCCCTTTGTAAAACCTACTAATATCTCCGCACATGCCCAGCAAGTTATTTGGCTGTTACCACTGAAGACAAATGTGTATAAAATAATGAAATACAAGAAAGTGCAAAATGATATCTCAGTGAGGATTAATTTACATAAAAACAAATTGAACTATTTAGACAGAAATAAAGATCACCAAATAAGATGTAAGCTATGTAATGGAAAGAGTAAGTGATAATGTCTAAAAATCTAAGAGTCTGAAAGTATTTCACTGAAAAAAAACTTAGAAACAACAAATCAGATACTAGTTTGCATCTTTTTTTTATCTCTCCAGTCATTTATTTAGACAAACTACACAGATCTGACCTTTCAAATCTTTCCCTATAAATTAATCTTAGAATTATTCTTATCATTTATCATATTCTGCCTCTTAAATTTACTTTAATGTTCTATGTTTTTATCACCAAGAGTCATGAGAACTAAGCATAGTTCTGTGACACTGATTCATGAGGTGCTTTTTGAGACAATCTTTTGCAGTTCTAAATAGGATTCCATGTTTCTATTTATGCCACCCACACCTCAGTCATTTTCATTTTTAAAGTTACATTTGTTGGGACCTCCCTGGTGGTGGAAGGGGTTAAGGCACAGCACTATGAAGTTATTGGTAGCCAAAGTGTTACTAGTCCGACCCCCAGCCAGGGAACTGACCCACCTAGTATGGCAGACCTCTCCTGGTCTCACCTGCTGCCTGCTACCTTCCTCAGCAGTGTGTTTCAGTACATCTGCCTGTACTGCTCCCTATTCTGTCTCTGGTGAATCCTCTCATACCGCACCCCACCCCCGCAACTCTGACCTGCACCCCAATTCTTATATACATCAATCAATACATCTTTTTAAAAAATAAAGTTATAGTTGTTAAGGTAATGTTGATTTACATCACAGTATATGTGCTACAGTATAAGTTCACAGTTCTCCAATTGCATGTTATTTCACCACACTCACCACAAAAGCCCCAATAATCCCCCACTAGGCTCCCCTCTTTCCTTTGCTCCCACCAACCACATCTCTCTGGTAGCCTTAGTCATAATCCAATGTGCTCTTCCCCCACCCCTGTTTCTATTACTTCCCTCTCCCTCTAGTTTAGAATGTGATTTGGAATCCCAATCATTTCAACATACTTCATAACAATTATCTCTTATTTTTGGACTCATGCCTATCATGCACTATTCTAAGTGTTTTGTGTATAACATCCTTCATCCTTACCACAACTCTATGAAGTAAGTTCCATTAGTACAACCATTTATAGATGAGGCAACAGATGTAGAGGCCATCAGAAATTTTCTCAGTATTATACAGTTTTTGGAAGTCAAAGATATAGTTGCTCTTGACCCATGTTTGTATAAATCAAAATCAAATCATAAAGAAAATAATGTGGCAGTCTCATCAAAAGTTAAACATAAGTTTGGCATGCAAACCAGTAAATGCCACTTTTAAAACTCTACCCAAAAAAATGAAATCATGTTCACATACAAATTTGCATGTGAATGTTCATAGCAAAATTATTCATAATAGGCAAAATGTAAAAACAACTCAGTGTCTGTAAGTAGATGGAGAAACAAAGTGTGGTTTATCCATGCAAAGACATATTTTTCAGCAAAATAAAGATAAATGTAATACTGACAACACAATATAACAAGGATGACCTCAAAATTATTATAAAAACAAACAAAAGGAAAAACAAAAATATCACATATTATGATTCCATATATGTGAAAGGCAAATCTAAGAGCAAAAATTTAATCAGCAATTGGAGCTAAAAGTAAGAGTGGAAAGTGAAGTCTAAACAGATACAAGGAATCCCAATGGGGGGTGGAAATGTTATAAAACTGGATTGTGCGGATGGTTATATAACTTGGCAAATTTAAAAAATAGGGGGAAAATTGATAATGTGTAAGTTATAAGCCAGTAAATTTGTTTTAAAATTCATGAACAGGAATTAGACAGTTTTGGTTGCACGTCTAAATGTACTGAATGCCACTGAACTGTATATTTTGAGGTGGCTAGCTTAATATAATAGTAATTTCACCAAAATAAAAACAAAGTATTTGGATAATGTCAAAATATGTGTATTTTAAATGTTTTATGATGTTTTAATTTGTATATTTATGTTTATATATGAAATTCATATTTATTAAATAAAAAGCAAGAAATGATAAAGAAAAATAATATACATTATTCTACCACCTACTAAAACCCTCAGTTAATGTGTGGGCCTATACCTGGTAGTATTTTTTCTGTATATGGTTATCCAAAATGTAATCCTATTATATACACAGTTCTGCAATATGCCTTTACAGTTCAACAATGTGAGCAAATGTTGTATTTTGCTGATAAGATGGCAAGGTGTTAAATTTTAAAACTAAGTACTCACCTCTCTTGACCATGAAACCCACTTTATGGGAGATACAATGGCCAATCCACCAACTAGAAACTGAATCATGCTACATAATGTGGACTGAATTCCATGCCCCTAAAAATCACATGTTGAAATTATAATGTGGCAGCATAGGAAGACATGCTTCATAAGGAGATAATTAAAGTTAAATAAGGCCATAAGGGTGTGGCTGTGATCCAAGAGGATCAGTATCCCTACAAGAGAAGACAACAACTTAGTCTCTCTCCACCAGATGAGGATACAAAAACAAAATGATCATCTGCAAGTCAGGAAGTGAGCCTTCAGCTGGACCCAAATTAACTGGCACATTGACCTGGGACTTCCCAGCTTCCAGAACTGTGAGAAAATACATTTCCATTGTTCATGCAATCAAGTCTGCAATAGTTTGCTATGGCATTATGAATGAAGTAATATAACATGTGTTCTAAGCAACCCTAGCTCCTGGACTACTTAGAAAACTAAGCAATATCCTTTCTTGAATATGATCTATTTTATTTTAGGCACTTAACTAGGTACCTTAAGCAAGTTACTTAATTTTATCCTAAGAACCCCATAAAGTCATTTTGCAAATAAGAAAACCAGATTCAGAAAAATAAACTAACTTGCTCAAAGTCACACATGGCTAAATGTCAAAGTTTGAATTTGAACCCAGGCATGTCTTAAAGCAGAACCTATTTTTGTGCCTGGACAGCTCATTTTACTCTGTTTCTCAATAGAATAGGAGAATACTGGATCTAAGAGGATGTGATAAGAATTAACAGTACATAATCTAGATCTAGTACATTTTTCCTGATTATCTTTTGCTAATCACCTACTACGTACTAACAGCTTTTTGTGAAATGCCATAAGTGCAAAATTGTACAGCTTAATTTGATCCTGTAGTTCAGAATTCTGGACAAGATAGTGAATATTTTAAGTATTATAGAGCACATAATCTCTGTGGCAACTACTTAGCTCAGTCCTAACAAGATAAAAGCAGTCATATTCCATAAGTAAATGAATAAGCATGTCTAGATTCCAATAAATTCCACTTATTGGAAAAACACAGTAGGTGGTCCTCATGCCATTGTCAGCTCTTGCTGTAATTAAAAGGAAGTGATTGAATAAGGATTTGCTCAAGGATGTATGTGGTTTTCAAAATGGATTTGGTAGTAATATGCAAGATAATTTGGAGGAGGGAGAAAACTGAAATAGGGAAGACATGAAAAAACGAAGTTTGAAAGTCATGAAAAGAAAAGCAATGTATATCAAATATGAATATGTCAGCTCTTAAAATTACATGTTGATCTCCTGTAGAACTCAGACTTAGAACTTTCCCCTCTAAAATTCAAAAAGAGTAAATTATAAGTCAGTTTCTTTCTTAGGAAAATAATCCATTGACCAAAGAACTTAAAGATGTTCAAAAACACTATTCTTTCCACCCCAGTCTCTCTCTTTCTCCATGTTTATAATACAGTAACCACAGGGATCAAGAAACCCCAGAACTCTAAAGTCAATGTCTTTATTTGTAATCACATTACCTAGTAAAGCAACAAAGGAACCAAGGAAAGAGCATGTAAAATAAGAGTGATGTTAAGGAGTTCATACCTCACAAATTGTCTACAACTTTAACACAAACCTGGGTTGATGAGTTAAAATGAAAACATTCGTTGATAGACTCCTCCTTGGGAAGAGATAAGAACTAGGCTACTTGGCTCTTTTTTCTCTCCATGAAACACTCTTTTATAAAAATGTTGGTATGACAATTTCCACATGAGGCAATGAACAGGTAGATTTGACTACACTGTTTAGCAGATGGGGAGAAGACCCAGGGGGATTTTAATATACTTGGTCAAGACCATCCAATTAAACATTGCTTTATCTGGGAGAAAAGACATAATACTATGAATTCCTATCTACCTTATCTCACAGCCACAAAATACGAAGTGAACCACCCATTTAATGAGCCAATTTTTTCTATATGATGACAAAATATTTGTGTGACTCATACCTTTACATTAACCAGCTGTTTAGGTAATATGGTGCAAATAACTGGCATTCCAAACCATGCATTACTTCTTCCAATTAACTGCACTGCATTATAACTGTTAGCAAAAGAACACTCATTCAATTGTCCACACATGTTTACTGGTTGAACACTTAGTGAGCACCAGATGTTTCCCAGTGAAGGGCAATGTGCTTAAAAACAAACAAAAAAAAGGTAATGCAGAAATGAGAGAGACTGTGAAGGGTTTACAATTTCATAGGGACAGAAGACAACAAAAGAATTATGTATAAGTAGGGGGTCTCCCTTGTGGCACAAAAGGTTAAGGCACAGCACTATGAAGCTATCCATAGTCACTACAGCTCAAGTTCAATCCCAGGCTAGGGAGGTGACCCACATGGCATAGCAAGACCTCTCCTATCTTTCCTGATGATCCTCTTAACAGTGTATTTCAGGGCCTCCCCGGTGGCGCAGTGGGTTAAGCAACACACTATGAAGCAAACCGCAGCCACTGCAGCACGAGTTTGATCCCTGCTGCCGGCCAGGGAGGGGACCCACATGGAGCGGCAGACTTCTCCTGCTGTGCCTGCTGCTCCCCTCAGCAGTGTACTTCCGTTGATCTGCCTGTTCTGCTCCCCGCTCTCTGTGGTGAATCCTCTCACCCCCCCCCCACACCTCTGGCCTGTACCCCAGTGCTTGTACGCATAAATAAATAAATCTTTAAAAAAAAAAAAACAGTGTATTTCAGTTGATCTGCCTGTTCTGCTCCCCACTCTGCCTCTGGTGACTCCTCTCACCCCCTGTACCTTTGGCCTGTACCCCAGTTCTTATATGCATAATATTTTTTTTAAAAAGAAATATTTATAAGTTAATGTCAGAATGTAACTGTTACATGTTTCAGGTTCTTACAATCTATAGGGTTTCTCTCTTCGTGAAAAGAGCATTTGATACAACTCTGATATGTTGGATTTAGAGTCTAACATGGCCACCCACTAGCTGTTCCAATATTTATTTAATTATAACTATTCAACCCTAAATGTCCTCATTCATCAAATAGTTTGCATTAAATATCTGCTAGTTTTTCCTACCAAAACTGCTCTAACTTTCCATATTTTAAATTTGGAAAGGACATAAAGAGTATGCATTTAAAAAATATAGAGAGAGGCTATGTTGAAAAAGGTGGAAACAGAATTTCTTTAAGACAAGACGATGGGTTTTGATTCAGAGGAGGTAGGTCAACTCCAACTGAAGTGACAGTGTGAGCCAGCTGCATAGGTGAGAAAACATAACAATGATAATAATATGTACATTTGTTAGGTAAATACCCAGAAATAGAATCTACTCAGATAATTGTGTTGTATTGGGCAATACCACACCTATAAAGAGACAGCTAGGAGTTGTGGAGCAGGCTGCACAGTACAGGGTGCTGCTGAATAAGCAGAGTCTTGACCTTTTTATTGATAGAATAACCGTATAGCATCAGTTATGTGGGATAGAAGGACAAGGAGAAAAATATGGGTGAAACTGAAGAATGTGTTTTTGTCATGTAGGGCTTGGGGGGAATGAGTCTGCTGACCAGATAATTCTTACCCATTTGACTATCAAGTGTTGTAATCAAAACCATACCCCAGACCCCCAACCATCGTTCTAATGTTATCAACAAAGCATTCCACTAATCAGTTTCTGGGATCCCTTGTTATTTATCGGCCCTAGGCCCCCTGAGAATACCCTTTCCAGGGTGATCAAGCTTTCTGCTCTTAATTGATTTGAAAGACACCTTATAAGGTTTGGTTCTTATGACTGATTGACCGGCTTTCTGAGGGGCAGTTCTGACCTTGTATAGGTTTTCTGAGGGGAAGTTCTGACCTTGTATAGGAACTTCAGTTAATAGTAATGATGGCCTAACAGGCCACTTAAGTCTAGCAGACCCACAAACTGGATAAAGGGTTCAGGATGAAAGCAGATAGCAGTGTTTATCACCAACTTTTGGTGAGGGGAAAAAAATATTATTTGGGTCAATCCTTTTTCTGCAAAGACAGTTGCAAAGGAGAAGGGAACTGTAGATGTGGAAAAGGCTATCCACTACAGGCAGTAACATCCCAGTGGGTCTGTCCTGAATATGAGCATGTCACAACAGCACCAACAGCAGCTGAAACAACCTTGTTTCCACATAACTGGGCTACTGGGAAGAGCCACAGTGATCTGTTAGGATTCACACTGTTCTATTGTGTTATGACTGACTATAACCACCTTATGAGAATGTCTAAAACAATAGCTGATTAGATCTAAGTCAACTAAGAATAAACATTTTAGAAGTAATAGGGCTCTAGGAACATAATCCATGATGATAGCATCAAAAAGTGTTATCAGTGTTATATTTTGCTGAATAGATGGGAAGGTGTTAAAGTTTGGAACTAACTGTCCACCTCTCTTGAAGATGAAACCCACTTGTGGGAAATACGATGGCCAATCCAGCAACTAGAAACTGAATCATGTCATGTTATATGGAGTAGATCAGAAAGTTATCACAATAATTCAACAGTGTAAGAACCCTCTGGAAGAGCAGAAGTGTTACAGAGCAACCCCAATGTGAAATGGGGTAGCCTGAGTGTGGGTCCTTATCCATGCACTTAAAAGGGATTTATAATGAGACTCAACAGCAGATACACACAAAAAGATTAATAAAGGGTTTGTTTACAAAAAGGGGACATGAAGAAAGGAATAACTCAGGGAGAAGAGAGAGATAAACTGGTGTATGTGTTCTACCAGTTCTGCTGAACTGGGACCACAAAAGCACACTGAAAGCCAGTGAAAAACTGTTACCGGGTAGGGAGTGGGACACCCCAGTCCCTGCCTGCTCTAAATAGGTTCTGCATCTACAGCATCAAGAAAAAACATATAAGACCTTTGGGGCATCCCTGGTGGTGCAAAGGGTTGAGTGCTGCAGTGTGGGGCCTCCGCAGCCACTGAAGCACAGTTTGATCCCCGGCCAGGGAGGGGAACTACATGGTGCAGCCCACTCTCCTTCCTTGTGCACTGCTCCCCTCAGTGGTGTATTTTGTTGCATCTGCAGGTCCTGCTCCCCACTCTATCTCTGGTGAATGCTCTCATCCCCCATGCCTCTGGCCTGTACCCAGCTCTTGTATGCATAAATAATATATATATATAAAACCTTTAATGGAAAATAACTTTAATACAATTAGTGAACAATATAGAAAAGACAAAGAATATAGTTACTAAATCAAGCACCTAAAATTATCCATCCATCCCCTTGTGGGTAAAAGTCCAGCCAAACAGGATTGTCCCAAAGCAAGGCCCAAAAGCCCTGTCAAGTGGAGACCCATAGGAAAGGGTCAGAAAGAGTTAAACAAGTGTGGCAGGAAAAGAGCAAAGTCAAACTCAAGATAAAAGCTTCCATTGTTAACCTCCCCATGCATCTCTGCCTCTCTTCCAACCAGTCCAGGAACCAAGAAGCAAGCAAGGTTCTTCAAATGTCTCTCTATTCTATGTGCCTCCTCATCTCCTTACTCACCATCCTGCTTCCTTCCTTGTCCAGTCTCCTCATCAGCTTCTTCTCCCTGCTTAGCTCCACCTTTCTTTGGGAGGGGCAGGATACTTGGAACTTCCCCTTTTCCTAGAGCCTACCTGTTACAAAACCAAGGTACCCATCCAAGGCTCACATGTCTCTGATTATATCAAGCCTGACTGCTTAATTCTACCCTCAGTCCCCAGCAGTCCTCCCTTAGGTGATGATAGTGTATGAGATTTATAGTCCTCAGTGTCTCTTTGGTCTGGGATGGGGGTGGGGTCCATTAAGGATATTCTTTCCCCCAACAGAAGAACAAGGAAGAACTTCCTTAGGAGAAAATCTGGTTTTTGCCTCTACCATCAGAAACTGACAATGATCCCAGAAATTAGAAGGAAAGAGAAACCATAGCATAAAAAAGCTAGATAAATAAGATTCTCAAGAGTTTCTAGAGTTAACATCTGATACCAACCTTAGGTTGTACACACAATGAACTAGTCTTACTGTGGAATCCCCAGTCCTCTTTGTTATCAGGGCTATTGTCTTGATGCCAAGGGTTCCTGCTGGTCAAGCTAAAGTGTAGAATCAGAGAGGGGCCTCTCACCAGGGCAAAAGTCCTGATAGATAGAACATACTGGAAAACCATTATCTATTGAAAATGGCAGACAGACATTGTCAGAATAACAAGATCAGCTAAATACGTTAATGGTAAAAAGTGGCAGAATGTTAGGTGAAAACAAGGAGTAGAGATAGTATGTTTTGATTATCAGGAACTATGGAACAACCCCCTTCCCCACCTAGCAATAGCTTCTAGTTACTCCACTCTAGCTTGCACCAGGCAATAATGTCCTTGGACTTTGAGTTGTCTTTTTCCTTCCTCCCACTCTGCTCTCAACACTGCTGTGCCTCAAGGCAACATTTTACCAGCTGCTTAATTGTGATATTGAAATTCCCTGAAGATAGTGTAAAGGTGAGCAGCTGTTTGATGTGTCCGTGCTTCCCCAGGTTTGACAGTAGCAGATCTTTTGAGGAATACCTCTCGACAGCTCGTAGAACACCTTGGTCAGCAACAAGCACCAAGAGAAATTTAACCTCTCCAAGCATGTTCAAGTTAGAGTACCTTAATATCATGTAGAGCAAGAAAAGGATCCCTGCTCCCTCCTTGATGCTGCCACAAACAACGTTCTGAATCAAGTCTTCTCCTGAGTCGAGGCTTCTTGCACAGTGAGGTATCTACAGCATCTGAGCAAAAGGGGAGGTCAGGGTGAAACCTTAAGTCAATCCCTACATGCCTGATTCGTGGGATGAGCCAAGGGGAGCAGCACACCATAATGTTAAATGACTCAGGGGCATTTCTGAAACAATCTAGGAGGATTGCTTTGTGGGAGATTAATGACCTAAGGGATCATTTTAAAGAACTGTTGGTTAATAGGATCATTACTGAATCATAGCCCATATGCCTCTCCAATTGTGGTAATAAGAAAAGAGTCTGGAAAAAATTGAGTGTGAGTTATCATACCGTTAATTGCTGTGCTAAGAGTGATCAATAGGCTGCTTGTAAAGAATGCCTAGAGTTCACCTTCTTAGATTTACAGTGAACTGAGGTGGGTAAAGAAAATAAAGGGGTTACCTGAAAAGCAAATTTTTCTCCATTAGAAATGATGCCTCAGGGTCACTTGGTAGGCAGAGCTATCAACCTTCATTGGGAAAGTCCATGACAGGAACTAGCTTCAGCCATATTCTTCTCTTGATCTGAAGCCTCCACAGTTTCTTGAGGATAATGGGTGAATCACTTCTCACTTGCAGGTTACTCAAGATCCATCCACACCTTTTCATTCTTCACCTCTAAGCTGAGAGCTGCTTTCTGTATATCAGTATAGCTCCTTACTGGAGGGATGGATACTTCCCTCTGCCCCTGGTAGCACAATAGGTTTGTTATCAAGTCAAAACAAAAGGAATAGGGGTTAATTGTTGACAAAGAGTCTCCACAAATGAGGAGTACTCACCCTTCCCTTGAGATAATCTATTGAGATAATCATACAGGAGTTGTGGAGCAGGCTACAAAATTCAGGATACTTCTAAAGAGCAAGATCCTGGTCTTGTTATTATTAGAATAATCATACAGCATCAGATCTGTGGGGAAGGAGATGAAATAGAAAAGGGAGAGGTGAAACTCTAAAATGTGCTGTGTCATCTATAGTTTCAGAGGACCTGGGTCTAATCCCCAGGCACTTTTCATTTGCATAATGACTCAGTATTGTGATTGAAATCAAGCCCTAAACCCCCAGTCACAGTTTCAATCCTATCAAGGCATTCCACTGATAAGCTTCTGGGGTCCCCTGTTATACCTCAATCAATGGGCCCTAGGCATTTCTGGTCCTATTTTCTGATGTATACCTGTAGGGTAAAGGTTGATCAGGTATTTCCACCCTCCCACCACTGATGATGGACACCTGTGGTGCTGCGAGCATTCCAGGGTGGGTATGCGCAAGTGGGCACGCCTGTGTTGGACACCCGCATAAATGGGCGGCGTCATGAGGACACCAGAACTGTGAGGACCAACAGACAGAACTGTGAGGACCAACTGAGAGAACCAACAGGACCAACAGCAGCAGCAGCATAGAGAGAAGAAGCAGCCAGGAGGGTGAGATGCGCTGGGGGCTGGGAGGCCTGCCAGACCACCCTCCCCCCCCCCCCCCCCCCCCCCCCCCCGCACCCCTGTCTGCCATGTACCTGGCCACCTCTACTAAATAAAGTATGAAAAGCCACTGAAGGGTTCCAAGACTCCTTCCTTGACCAGTCTGCCCAGAGCCATCCGGAACCCTGCTCCAGCGCCACCTTCCTGCCGCTACAATACCCTTCCCAGGGTGATCAAGCTTTCTGTTCTTGATTGATCTGAAAGGCTCATTGTAGGGTTGGGTTCCAATAAGTGATTGACTGGTATAGGGTAAATGAAATTTATCAGGTTTTCAGCCCTCCCACCATTAGTGTCAATAATAGACACCTGTGGTCCTGCACGCATGCTTGATGGGGGGGCTCCTGGAGTAGGGACGTGCATAGGTGGGCACACCTGGGCTAAGACACAGGGCAAAAAAGGGCGGCATCACAGGGACACCACTACCAACAGCAGAACATAAGCGGAGGGAGCAGCAGCAGCAGCAGCAGCAGCAGCAGCGATAGCAGCAGCAGTAGAGAGCCAGTAGAGAGTAGACAGTGAAGATTCGTTGGGGGCTAAGAGGCCTGTCAGTCTCCTGCCCTCCTGCCTCCAAGCCATCCTTGTACCTGGTTGCCTCTGATGCAGAAAGATCAATAAAGGCCTGAAAAAGCCACTGAGGACTCTAGGACTTCTTGACCCGTGTGCTCGGATTGTTGCAGGGCAGGGAGAGGAGCACCCCAGAACCCCCAAGCCTGCCCTCTCTGAATGGGTTCTGCCATCCGCCGCATTAAGACAAACACAGAAAACCTTTAATGGAAAGGAACTTTAATACAACTA
>JAGFMF010011830.1:2550200-2649199 GCA_019455555.1 Galemys pyrenaicus | reverse complement strand
TTATTTTAGCATATGCATAAATTTACTAAATTTGTTTATTGTTTACTTTAAGCTGTTATGAATGTTTCCCTGTACAAGTTATATAGATCTTACTTACTTCCCTGTACAAGTTATATAGATCTTACTTACTTGACTGAAATAATCACCACAGTGAAGCAAATTCAAAGTATGGTAAAAGATTTGTTAAAAGAGTTTATCTGAGCCAAACTGAGAACCCAGTCCTCAGAGTTTTGGGTCTACTTTTATATAAGTAAATTACATAATTAATTTTCAAAATAGAAAAGAAGGTATCTAGTTATTTTCTAATATTTTTACTTAGTTAAAGGAGGTGGGTTTCTTTTTTTTTTTTTTAAGATTTATTTATTTATGTATAGAAGAACTGGGGTACAGACCAGAAGTGTGGAGGATGATAGTATTCACCAGAGACAGAGTGATGAGCAGAACAGGCAAATCTACTGAAATACACTGCTGAGGGGAGCAGTGGGCAAGGCAGGAGAGGTCTGCTGCGCCATATGGGTCACCTCCCTAGCCAGGGATCGAAACTTGTACTGCAGTGGCTGAGGTTTGCTTCATAGTGCATTGCTTAACCCACTGCGCCACCAGGGAGGCCCCAAAGAAGGTTGGTGTCTAATAAACTTAGTTCATTGATAAAGGAGGAACACTTGTCAAAGTGTTACAGGGCAGGGAGAGGAGCACCCCAGAACCCCCAAGCCTGCCCTCTCTGAATGGGTTTTGCTATTCGCCGCATTAAGACAAATATATAAAACTTTTAATGGAAAGGAACTTTAATACAATTAGGGTACAATACAGAAAGGACAAAGAACATAGTTACTAAGTTAAGTATTTAAAGTTACCCATCTCCTTGAGGGTAAAAGTCCAGCTAAATAGGATTGGCCCAAAGCAAGGCCCAAAAGCCTGCCACACATCTAAAGGACCTTTCAGTAGAGACCCATAGAAAAGGGTTAGAAAGAGTCAGACAAATCCGGGAGGAAAAGAGAAAAAATTAAGATGAAAGCTGCCATTGTTAACTTTCCCACGGGTCTCTCACCCACATCTGTTCCAACCAGTCTAAGACCAAAAAGCAAGCGCAGTTTCTTTATATGTCCTTCTGCTCCACGTGCCTCCTCCAGGTCTCCTTGCTGCTCTCCATCCTGCTTTCTTCTTCCTTCTGTCCTCCTCTCTGCAGAATCTTCTTTCCCTACTCAGCTCCACCCACTTAGGGTGGAACCTGGATTCTGGAACTTCCCCCTTTCCTGGGGATGACCCTGCTACAAAAGTACTCAACTTTGATAAAAGTTCAAAGCAAGCCCTTCATTTTACAAAGTTAATTTATCAAGAGCTATTTGTGTTTGGGATTATGTAAAAACTTAAGATCATTTGTATCACTTATCCTGAAAGTAGCCCTATATATGTGAGGCACAGAGGGCCATTATCTCTTGTTCCCTCTGTCCGAAGTTTACAAATAACACAAGGACTCAGTCTGGGCATTTTCTAGATTTCATTTGTTTCTCTCCACAGGGTTTTTCACGGCAGATACACCATTGCTCTGCTTACTCCAGTCTCTTGCAGCAACCCTCCACAACCTATGGTGGAAGTAGATAATTTGCAATGGAGCAAAATGTAGAATTTTTTTTTTATTTTAGTCCACATTTTGAGTCCCTACCTACCCTTAGTAAATGTGATTTTGAGCAAATCATTTTGTTGCTAGTCCTTAACTGTAAAATGGAGATAATTGCAGTACATAATTAATTGGGTTGTTATTAGGCATAATAAATTAATGTATAGAAAGAACTTATAAAAGTCCATTACTCAAAGTGTGTTCCATTAAAGCATTAGCTATTATTATTTGTAATAGTTGTAAAATATTATTTTATGTTGATGTACCAAAATGTATCCACCAGGAAACCTCTAATGAAATAATGGATCTAGGCAATGATTACTGATGGATGCTAAACCCTTTGGGTGAAGAGTATATTGGTCATCAGTCAGATAACACCTAAATCCATTATTCAATATTAGCAATGAAAAGTAGATATGCACTTAGAAGCTATAGAATATAGCTGTGATGTAATAAGAAATACTTATCATCATTATGCAATAATAAATAATTAAATGAAAATCTAGAAGAGTCTCAGTATCTAATAACTGATCAATTTCCAAGAAAAAAAAGTGAGGAATCAAGTGGCATACTAAATAAAACCATAAGGGTACAAATAGTTAAATCTAGAATATAGAAAAAAGATAAAGTATGTCCACATTTCTTCAACAAATAAACTGCTTGGGAAAAAAAAGGAAGGGAAATCTTCCTTTTGGAGGGGGCTTCCCTTGTGGCACAGTGTGTTAAGCAATACACTGAAGTAAACCACAGCCACTGAAGCATGAATTCGATCGCTGCCCCCGACCAGGGAGAGTACCCACAGGGCACAGCAGACCTCTTCTCCTGCCTCGCCCGCTGCTCCCCTCACCAGTGTGTTTCAGAAGATCTGCCTGTTCTGCTCTCCACTCTGTCTCTGGAGAATCCTCTCGCCTCCTGTGCCTCTGGCCTATACCCCAGCTCTTGTATGCATAAGTAAATAAGTCTTTTAAAAAAGGAAGACTTGGGAAACAGAATAATGTGTAGATATTGTTTGTACTGATTTAATTTAAACACATCAGCTACAAAAATCATTTTTGAATCAAAGAGGAACTTTGAAAATTAGGTATACAGTAGACATTGAAGATGCCCAAGTTGAACAAGGACTCAGAACTGGCTTCCTTAAGACACTTCATTTAGGAATGTAACTATTTTGAGCTAAAAGCAATGATATCCCTTGCAACTGAGGAGCAGCTTCTTCTGTTCTTGCCTAAGTCCTTCACTTTACCTAATTGAGTAAGAAATCATCACACCCTAAACTTCTGCCCTTTTCCTAATGGAAAAAACAATCACTGCCCACCCTGATTATTACTAGAAGAATGAAGTTAGGAGGGTATCATTCAGTTATAGCTTTATTACTGATCATGCTCTCTCTAGGAATATCATCTTCATTCTCAGAATAATGATGAGCTAACCCCATTTTCACTGTCATGTAACATTCCCTTTCCCAGTCTTTTCCTATAAACAGGTCCCTAAGAACAGGATAGATGTTCCTGGTCTGCTCCATTGTTCTTTAGAATTTGCAACCATGTGAATATTCCATGTGTATGTAATTTGATTTAGTCTTTTCTACTAATCTGCCTGATACTAATTCATTTGCCTGTTCAGCCTTAGAGAACCCAGATGGTGTGGGGAAATTCCCCCCTATACTCCAGCAATACTGGAGAATTTACAATTAATTTTCCTAGTTTTCCTAGCTTAATGATATTGTGGTGATTAAAAAAAAACTTGTTTGAAGTATATTTAAGTATATAAAATGCTAGGGTATGCTTTTGACTTTCCAGGAAGAAAAAAAGACAAGGTATAGATAAAATAAATTGGAAATATTATTGATAAATTTTCAATGTGATTGGATGGGCTTGTAGCTATTTGTTGTTTTATGCTGTCCACTTTTATGTATGTGTGAAATTTTTCATAATAAATTATTTTAAGGGCCTCCCTGGTGGTGCAGCAGGTTGAGCGCCCCATTGTGAAGCATTCATGGCACAGTAGCGTGATTTTGATTCCTGGCCAGGGAGGGAAACCAAATGCGCAGCAGACCTCTCCTGCCTTGGCCACTGATCCCCCCAGCAGTATATTCTGGTCTATCTGCCTATTCTGCTCCCCACTCTGTCTCTGGTGAATCTTCTTACCTCCCACACCTCTGGCTTATACCCCAGCTCTTTTGTGCATAAATAAAATCTTTTAAAAAATGATAAGGTTTGTTCAAACATACTCTTACTGAGGAGCATTTACTTTTGTTTTTTTATAACATTAGGAAATAACACAGTAATAGTGCATACCTATATATGTTGCATTATGTAATAATGCTTTCTTTTAATTCCATAGATTTCCAGTTGAATTACTAGCTTTCAGGTTATGTATATGTTTTTAAATTTCAAGTCTGTTGCCATTGTGAAAAACAGACAGAAGTAGAACCATTTTAAAATAGTGTCAGAATTGTCAAGGTGTTTATTGTCTATTTGTATTGGGTTGAAAGACCTTTGGATTGACTCAAACAGCAATTGTCACATGAACCCTTGTTTAAGAACTCAGCATGAGAACAGACAGCCTGTTCACAAGACTCGTGATCGACTTCTGCCAGAAGATTGAACCAGTAACCAGTTGCATATAGCCAAGACTCGCTGAAGTGGTTAACACTGTTGAAAACAGAAAATTCAGACACAGATTTAATACCTATTGCAGTTCTAACCTGTCCCAAAGGTGT
Source organism: Galemys pyrenaicus (assembly GCA_019455555.1). Classification (NCBI taxonomy): domain Eukaryota; kingdom Metazoa; phylum Chordata; class Mammalia; order Eulipotyphla; family Talpidae; genus Galemys; species Galemys pyrenaicus. The sequence continues at coordinate 2,644,859 of JAGFMF010011830.1, read as the reverse complement.
CAGCCTAAATCTTTCAATCTGGAGTTTCCTAATCAGCACCAGAGAGGTAACCTGTATGGTAAGAACCTAGAGATAGTGATTTAACCTGAATTAATCTTTTCTTTTGCTAATAATCTGTACCACCTTCTACCTGTGTAAAACAACATTACGGTATCTGTGTTTTTTTGTTTTGTTTTGTTTTTTTAAGATTTGTGCACACAAAAATGGGGGGGAGGGTCAGAGGAGTTACCAGAGACAGAGTTGGGAGCAGAATAGGTGGATCCACTGAAATATACTGCTGATGGGAGCAGCAAGCAATACAAAAGAGTGTGATGTGCTGTGTCAGTCACTTCCCTAGCCAGGGATCTAATTTGTACTGCAGTGGCTGTGGATAGCTTCATAGTGCTGCTTCTTAACCTGTTGTGCCACCAGGGAGGCCCTCATTACAGTATCTAGTTGGATGCTGATGCTTTCCAAATCTATAGATTGTTTAATAGTCAATTAGATCTCTAAATTTGTGAATTCTGATTTTTAGCAACTCTAACTCTTTTCTTTGATCAGTTACCTCATCTTTCCCTTTTATTCCTATTAAACAAAACCTCAGTCTTAACCATTTTTGAAACAATTTTTAGTTTCTATCTAAAACTGTATATTCCCCAATTATTAGTCTTTTTTTTATTTTAAAGATTATGCATACGAGAGTATGCAGTACAGGATATTGGGTACAGACCAGAGTTGCAGGAGGTGAGAGGATTCACCAGAGACAGAGTAAAGAGCAAAACAAGCAAATCAATTGAAATACACTGCTCAGGGGAGCAGTGGGTGAGGCAGGAGAGGTCTGCTGTGCCATGTGGGTCCCTTCCCTTGCCGGGGATGGAATTCACTCTGCTGTGCAGATGTGCTTCACAGTGCAGTGCTCAACCCACTGCGCCACCAGGGAGGCCTCTGTCCCTACATGTTCTTAAACTACTTTTTTCTCTTATTAGTCTGTCTGATACTTGTTTGATTATATGGCAGCCTAGAAGAACCCAGAGGGGATTGGGAACTTTTTTCTCTGAACCTCTAACTACAGGGGTATTTAAGGTTAAATATATCCCCTTGAGTATTTTTGAAATTTTTAATTTATTTCTTGGCAGTTTGTAATTTAGCTTATATTTTATCCTTGAGTTAATTATTTGTGTGTAATCCTTAATTTCCAAGAAATTAGAGTTTTAAGGTAAATCTTTTATGATTTATTTTTAGTTTTACTAAATTAGTTATATTACAAATAGTAATTTCTTCCTCTTTAATAAAATAGTATTTCTGTCTTCTTCAAAGTAAAAATCTTCCCTTTAAAAAAAAATATTTATGCATGTAAGTACTGGGGTACAGTCCAGAGGTGTGGAGGGTGAGAGCATTCACCAGAGACAGAGTGAAAAATAGAGCAGCCAGACTGATGTAAACACACTGGTGAGGAGAGCAGCAGGTGAGAAAGGAGAGGCCTGCTGTGCCATGTGGGTCACCTCACTGGTCGGGGATCGAACACATGCTGCAGTAGCTGCGGATGCTTCATAGTGCGGTGCTTACTTAGCCCCTTGCACCACCAGGGAGGTCCCAAGATCTTCCCCTTTCTAAAATAAATATGTTAAAGTTTCCTTTGTGACCAAGGATGGATTTTTTTAAAAAAAATTTTAGACTTTTTTTTTTCCTCAACAGATATAGATACATGCATAGGTATAAACATGAATACATGTGCATATATATGTATTTAAATCAAATTTGTTGATTATCTGCTTCTCTTAATCTGTGATTGAATTTTTTGGTCAGTTCCTCCCAATAGTATTTGGTTAAGAGTCACCATTGGTAAGGTTTTAATTTTCTCAGTGGATCAGTCGCTAATCCACCTTAGCAACAATAATAACATAGATGAATGGAAAAGCAACTGTCTGTGCATCATAGAATTCTCGAATTTTAATGCCTCTATAAGTCTTCTGGGAATTTTATTAAATCCTGGCTATGATTCAGTAGATCTGAGCTGGGGTCTGAGAGTCTGCATTTATAAAGCAACCAGAAGATTCCATCATTGCCATGGTCAAGAAGCACACTGAGCGGAGCAAAGGACTAGCATGTACCAGTCAGACGTTTATCATTTTCAAGTGGAAGCACCACAACCTTTTATTTCTGCCGGCAGTTTCCTCATGTGAAAAAGTTTCATTTTTCAGTTCTTAATGTTATGAAACACCTGTAGCACCTGTTTTGCTATCCCTATAGGATAAGGGAGACCAGCAGTTTCCCCCAGTAACACTCACTTTTCTTCCTAGGAATTTTTGAGTTTCTGTATGATAATTCTCTCCATGAGTCACATCATTTTGATTAGCACCTCATAGCGTACCATCATTGGTTTCCAGGGCATCTTAAGACCAGGGCAAAAGGTTCTCTTTTCCTCTCCATCTGTTCCTAGAAGCCAGGACCTGGCTCATAACCTCCAGATCCCCAGTTAGCTAGCCCAGCAACTGCTTGGCTTAGGAAAGGTAGTTTGCTATTGATTTGGATTTGTGGGACATGTGAGGTTACTATCTTCACGTGCAAAAGAACCTCTACTGTACTTTTTAATACCAAGAAGTATTTTTTATGTTAATGGAGAATATACACATATTTTTCACGTTTAATGTTGTGAGTTCAATCTAGGAATCTCTAAAGACCCTGGATTTTAAGCAGAAAAAAGGGAATGAGCAAATGAAATCACTGATCCATAAACTGAAGGAACTAGCATTTTGACATTTCACTGAAAAAGTCAAGATGATTATTTTATACCTGGGGGCCCCAAACAACCAAAAAAAGAGGAATTCATAACTATTTGAAAATTTTAAAGAGTACAAAATCACCATATTCTCTCTTCCCTCTGTCTTCAGTGAGAGAATCATAAAGTTTGTACATTGGGATTTCCCTCTATATACTCTGGCAGGACTAGCATTGTCTTTGTACCTTTTGCACCATGAAAGAGAAAGCCAAACATAGTTGCTGAGCAAATGCTAGCTGTCTTATTTTGTCTGTTCATTCCTGGAGTTGTCAAGATACAACTTATAAGATAGTTCCTCTTTTATCGAAACATCACCACCATATATATTTTTATATTTACAATAACTGTTAAGACAACAGTGATGCACTTTCCACAGGAACCATTTTTACCCTGTTTTAATAAGATCAATCTGCATGGACTATAAGGAAAAAAGAGCAGCTACAGGCAGAATAAACAGGACTGCTATGAAACAGAAAAGGTATCCCTTAGGAAAGAACTGTGCCTTTAACAGTGTGACCTAATGGAAGAGCTGCAGACATAAAAATGCAGTCCTCCCAAGGCATGATGCTTTCATTCTTCTGTAACTGCCCTGGTGAGAAAAACTCCCAAAGAGACTGTAAAAGAGCAGTGCTGTTGTCATTATCATTCCTGTGTAGAGGAAAAACCTTTATGTGTCAAGACTTTTTTTTTCCATTTTATAAGATATATCAGTTTGAAAATTTAAATAAGATTTCAGAACTCTGCTTCTAACCAATAGTCCAACTCTAATACAGTAAATACTCAATTTCAGCTACTCAATGCAACTCTACTTAAATTATTGTCTAATAAAGTTCAAAAGATCATTTATTACAGTCTTGATATCACCTCTGGGATGCTATGTCACATGTGTGAACCAATAGAGATGCACTAACATTTCATGAATGTATAGATGATAAACACTGCAATGATGAGAACTCAGGTGTTAAGTTATATATCACCTGCTACTTTGTGGACAACATCATCAGGATATAGATTTCAAAGAAACCTCTGGAGAATACTAAATTCACACATTTCTTTCCGGATATCTCAAAATCTTTAAGACTAATAGTTATTTGCTCTTTATAAATATATTCCAGTATGGACAATCCACAGTTTTCAAACATTTTATTTTTTTTTTTATTTAATCATTGATGGACTTCTTTAAATCACATTTAAGTATTTTTCTCAAAATGGTAGCATTTTTATTTGCTGGGGGAATGGGGCAAGAAAATCAGGAAACTGAGTCTTGGAGAGAGTGAGCAGGATTAGAAATCTGTCTTCTTTCCCTATAATATCAAAAATAAACAAAGAAATATTTAATGTGTGCAATAGTACTTTAAAATACCTCAGCTGTTACTATTGTTAAAAATCCAACCAAATTAATTTTGAAGATCTAATTGGCTTTATTAAATGATTCATGATTTGGGTAACATCCCATCCAGCAATTAGAAGGGTATCGCAAGAAGTTATACAAAATGGAAGGTTTGTATAGTCAGAAAGAGGGCTAGACAATGTCATTAGCAAAAGAAATGGATCATTTCATGCAAAATCACCTTCTAATTAAGGGAAAGATAGGAATCGTACCCTGAAGATTACCTTAGTAGTGCCAAACTAGAAACTTCAGATTAATTACTTTAGATTTCTACTTTTTGGGAGATGCAATTTACATAGTAAGCCTTGATGGGGCCTGGTATGAGGGACTACAGTTTGAGCCTTTTTTCATTTGTTTTGTTTTTAACACTGTTCAGAGTCATTTGTCTTTTAATTTTTTTATTCTTAATTCTTTCAACTTTAGACATAATATAAGCAAGGGTGATAAAGAAAATGTAAATGTGGCGTAATATTTTTAAAAGGGTGCACTACAATTGGCTAACAAAGTCTCATAAATTGATATAATATTCTTTGGTCTATTTTACTCACTGGAAAAGGAAGAAATTAACCTAGATTTCTAAAACTCTTTCCTATTTGAATTATTTAAATCAATTCAAATTTGCTTAATGAAAGACATTCTAATGTTTTCAATGCTAAATATTAACTACCATAAATATATGGTATCCACCATAAAAATATTCAGGACTTCATGATATAGACTTTTATATAAGGAAAACAATGTGAACTTCACAGTTTAGTGATATTTATTAAATAAAGGTCTGAATGAACCTAGTCTGTATTTCATTAACATTATGGATGTGGGTGTTACAATTAATGATCTTATAATTTGTTTTCCCAGTTCATTTTTTGAGATCTTAAAAAATAATTTGTGAGAAATCAAGGTTAATCAATCCATCAGAGATCAGAATGACAATCATCTGCATATTATTATTCCTTTTTATATTTCAAAGTTCTTCTACCCCCAGGAATACACTATAATTTCAATGACATACTCTTTATAAACAGAGCACAGAAATGAATGGGACTTGGGGAATGGAAAAGAATTGGTCTGCAAAATAAGAGACTCTCAAGTTGCACATTCTTATGATAATCTGCACTGAATGAACACTATTGTGGGTCTCTTGCTTTTTGTAGCAGTATTTCTCCCTACTAATGTAACTAAGAATGGAATAGTATCTCATCCCTATGGTACAAGGACAAAGACTAGAAAAAACAATGTCAAAATCATCACAAATTCCTTCAATTTTTCCCACTCTGCTCAAAGCTTCAACTTCACTTCACCCCATTAAATCCCTCATAGTCAACAGATGGCCCAGTTTTATAATACTTCAGTGACAGTCTCCTGATTACAATTTCCTCAACTTCCTCTCCCACCTGAAAATCTCTATCATCCATCATTCTATTTAATCAGGTGGATCTACCTGCATCCTTCCTTCCATTTCCTAAGCAAAATTTTATGGGTTATTTAATTTTTCTGGTCCCTCAAATAAGAATAGTGCTTTCCTTATAGGATGTTGTAAGGATTCTAGATAAAGAATACCTCTCTAAATAAGTTTGTTAGTAGACTGGCTCAAGTTGGCACTTCATATGTGCTCAACAAATAGTTATTATTATTTTCATCCCTGAGGAAATTTTCTTTCCTCCTTAGCAAGGAGGAATCACTAAGATTAACAATGACCTCCAATCTATAAATGATGGTCTCCACTGTATAACAGAGACATCTGTTTAAAAAACGGGGATTTCATGTTCTCTGACTCACCTTAAGAGGTGTGGAGCTGAGATGCCAGAGGAAGCTTGGGACAGAGAAGACACATAGGATGGGGAGATACTTTGAGAGAGACATGGAGAGAAGAAGGGCCCACTTGCTTCTTAGCTTTGGACTTGCTCCAGGGAATTGGGGCACTTGGAGGAGCCAGGTGGAGGGGAGACATTGAAGAACACTTGGAGGAGACACAGAACACAGAGAGATACATACAAGAAACATCTGCTGGCTTCTTAGTTTTGAACTTTCACCATGGACTTGGGGAACAGAGAGGGAACACACAGAATTAAGGCATGTAGAGACATTTGGAAGAGACACATAGGTGAAAGATATGTGATAATAATGGTAACTGTTATCTCAATTTGAACTCTGATTTTACTTCTTTTGTCACAGACTTGGCTGGTCCCTTTGCCCCTTCCTATGGTTTCCCATCAGAAGATGCCTTAGATTTGTATCAACCTTTCAGGCTTTAGGGACCCCACATTGGGACAACTCTGTTTGGCTGTTAATTTATCCTGAGGGGATGGCCTTGAATATTTTATTGTGAAACTATTCTTCTTCTTCTTTTTTCTAATCCTGCTAAAGTTCTTTTACAGTAGGAGTTGTTTTATTTTTATGCATCTGGATGGCCAAACACCATTATAGCCTGCAAGTTTGTGGTCCCCGGAATGCTCCTCAGTCTGTGTGTTAACAAGTTTGTTCAACTTTTTAATCACTAAGCTGATTTCTTCTTGATGTTCAGATATACCTTTTTTAGTATACAGCTCTATGAATTTTATCAACTGTACTGTGATATAGTCATCACTATAGTAAAAATAATGTTCAATTCCAAACCTCCCCTTTCCCCCAATTCCTCACTGTATTTCCCCCTCAATCCTCTCAATGCCCACTTCTGGCAATCACTGATATATCTTTTTTTTTTTAAGATTTATTTATCTGCATACTAGAACAGGGGTACAGGCCAGAGGTGTGGGGGTGGGTGAGAGGATTCACCAAAGACAGTAGGAAGCAGAACAGGTGGATAGACTGAAATACACTGTTAAGGGTAGCAGTGGGTGAGACAGGAGAGATCTGTTGCACCATGTGGGTTTCATCTCCCTGGCCAGGGATTGAACTCGAGCTACAGTGACAGAGGATGCTTCATGGTGAGGTATTAACCCCTTGCGCCACCAGGGAAACACCAACAACTGATATATCTTTGTCCCTATAGTTTCATATTTGTAAATATCAAGACAGAAAGGAACTTTTCCCATACCCCTTTAGGCTCTTCTCAGCTAGAAAATAATCAAGTAAACATCAGACAGATTGATGAGAAGAGGAAAAAAAAAAAAAACAAATTTAATAATAACATGGATACACCTATACAACAGGCAAAACCCAGTAAGACAGAGTAACTCAATAAAATGACTTCAGTCACCATCTTAAATATGTTCAACTAACAATAAAGGACAGTGGGGAGGGATAGGGAAAGGTCTGCCATAGGAGGTCATCATAAAAAACAGAGCAACAGTGGCATGACTTTTAAGCAGATTTAAGTTGCTACCTTTCCTGATAAGAATTATTGAAATTAGGTCTTCCCAATACCATGTGACACTCATACAAAGAGAGATTTTCCTTTACACAAGTAAATGTGTCTTGCAAAAGGGTAAATTCCACCCAGATTTCAGAGTTCTTTATATGAAATAATATTTATGTCACAGAGATATTTGGGGGGGGGGTGGCAAATTTTGCTACCTTATACAAATATGACATATATAAAAAACAAGATACGGACCTTTGAAGCTATGCTCATTTAATATAATGTGTTTGAGATTCATCCATATTGCTGAATTTATCAGCACTTTTAAGTAGTATTCCATTGAGTGGATATACCAGTGTGTTCTCTGTTTTACAGCTGAGAGGCATTTGAGTAATACCCATTTTGGGCAATTATAAATAAACCAAGCTGATTTTTAATTATCTTTGTTCAAATTATTTTTCGATTTAACTAAATTTAATTATTTGAGGTTGAGGAACATTTTCCTCTTTCATCCTACAAATCCATAAATTAATAGATTCTGTTATCTCTTTTGCATGTGTTTGCAAAGTAGCAGTTTCTATCTGAACATTATAACTGTGTGCTATTTCCTCACACTCTGTCTTTATCAACCAAAACTTACTACTAGCATTGTTTTCCAATCTTTCCTCCTAAGACAAAAATTTCATTAGATATGTTACAAGGTGATCCCAGGGGAAAGAAAGGGTGACCTGGGTGTGAGTTCTCACCTATATATGTAAGAATCGAGGACAAGCCACCAAAGCAGACATTTAGAAATTTTCAAAAAGCCTATTTATGAGAGCAATGGGAAGGGGAGAGAGAGACACAGAGAGAGGAGGGCAGGGAGAGGGAAGAGGGAGATCAGAAAGATTAATTTGCCAACACTTCCTACCAGCAATACTGTCTGTGCTGACACCAGAGTGTGAGTCAATGCCCCAAAAATAAGAGAACAAAAGCATGCATTTGTCTGCTTTGAAGACAAGCATGGCTACTTCAGTCCACCCATAATTCCCAGCAGCCACCTGTTCAGAACTATTGACTCTCGGGGCAGCAGTGTTGGGAGCAGTGTGGGTCTGAGGAAAGTCAACTCAAAGTCCAAGTAGAGAGAGAGACCTATAGAGACCCAGAGGGGCTCACGCTTCAGGAATGAAACACCTTTTCAAAGGGAGTTTTATATTTATTTAGGATCAGTTTCAGAGAAGGTGAGCAAGTACAGAGAGGAATGTAAGTAGTGGGTATGTGTATTGGGGATGGATAGTAGTTCTGGTACAAGCTGGGGTGGAGTGAATAGGGGCTGTTGCCTGGAGGGCACGATTGCTCCTACTGATCAAAACATCCCATCTCTAGTTCCAGTTCTCACTTAGCCTTCTTTTAAGGTAATTTAGCTGGTTATGCTAATCTGGCCATAATGTCTGTCTGCTGTTTTCAGTAGATACTCATTCCACAGCATGTTACTCATACCAATGTTTTTGCCCTGATGAGAGTCTCCCCTTGCCTGACTCTACATTTTAGCTTGATCAGCAGGAACTCTGGGCACCAAGATAATATCCCTGAGGATATCCCTGGGGAATCCACACAGAATACCAAGTTCATGGCATTCTGGGAGTTGTAATTCTCAGTTCCCATGATCTTGTCATTATGGACATGAGGAATGGAGTCTATGTCAGAGGTTGGGGTTGATTCAAGACATTATTCAATGGCTCAAGGTTTGTTCCCTATCGTTCTTCTAAATATAGCATCACCCACATTATTATGAGCAGAGTTTTATAATATTTTGCTACTGCACTGTATGAAAAAATATTCCTGCCTCCAGTAATAATTTTCTTCCTACCTGTTGTTGAGCTTCTATGTCAATGCAAGAAATTTAGGTATTATTTATTACAACATATCCAATGTTTTAAATACCAATTTTTACATTGATCATTTTATACTGGGGCAAACACCCCAAATCTAAAGACTAACAAAAATTTATTTTTCCCTTGAGTTCCTATCCAGTGCAGTTCAATAAAAGGCACTCTGCTAATTGTGCTACTCAGAAGAACTAGTATGACAGAAACACTATCTCAAGACATACTTATGTATGTTACATACTTACACACAGTAGAAAAGAAAGGGCAAACTGCACACCAACTACCTAAAAGAGACACATTAATTCTACTTGGAAGTAACACCTGCTACTTATTCTTACCTGTATCATCAGCCAAAATAAGTCAGAAGGTCCCAGCTAATTTCAAATATTGTGAGAAAATACAGTTTTATCATGTGTCCCAAATAGAGAACTAAAGTGCATGAAGGAGAGTGCTAATGACTACAGCATTATCTAATTTTTCCTCAAGCATTTAGCCATTTTTTCTGACACCATTTATTAAAAATTACATCCTTTGCCCAGCAATTTCAAATGTCACCTTTACTAGCTACTAAATTTTCTTATGCAGTGTCTGCCTCTGAATTCTCTACAATTTATATTTGTTGCTTCTCATAACTGTACCTTAAGTATCGTAACTGTAAACCTTTTGATAGTGATAGGACAGGTCTATTTTGCTATTCTATTTCAAATACACAAGTGATATATGAATATAAATAATCCAATAATAAAGAAACACATATGAATAGGTTTGACTGCCCTTCTTCAATTACATTTTCTCTTCTCATTCTCCTGTAAGTAGAAACCATAAAATGCAGAAAAGAAAACACAGACAACTCATCCTGGGCATGGATAAAGGAGATTTTGTTGGGACCTTATCCCAGTAGTAAAAGAAACAAAAGCAAAAATAAATAAATGGAACTAAACCAAACTAAAAAGTTTTAGTAGAGCAAAAGAAAGTTCCACAAAAAAAATGTAAAAGGCAGCCTAATGACTGCGAGAAGATATTTGTACCACACAGTTGACAACAGCTTAAAATTCAAAATATATTTTAAAAAGTCCTTCAAGTTAATGACAAAAAAGCAAACAACCCATTCAATAAAATGTTCAGAAAACTTGAATAGATACTTCTCCAAAGAAGACACAGAGATGGCTAACAGGTACATGAAAAACATTCAGCTTCACTCACAATGAAGGAATACAAATCAAAAACACTGTGAGATATTACCTCACGCCTGTGACAATGACTGAATTCAATGTGTATTGGCTAAGGTGCAGAGAAACAGAAAATGTCTTACACTATTGATAGAAATATAAATTGATGCAGCCACCCTGTAAAAAGGTATGGAGATTCTTTAAAGAGTTAAAAATAGAAATACCGTATAACACAGTAATACTACTCCTAGGTATTTATCTGACAAGCATAAAAGATATATGCACCCTTATATTTATTATAACATAATAAATTATTATAATAACATAATTATAATTTGTAATAGATAAGACATGGAAATGACCTAAAGAACCATGGACAGATGACTTTCCAGTTGTCACACACATGCACTCTCAGAAAGAGAGAGAGAGAAAGGGGGATAGGGGGGTCATACTATATATATTGTTAAGCTATTCTTTACAAATTCAATTTTGTTGTGGGCAAGGAAATTTATTTCACAACTTTCAAGTTTGCTAATGTTTGTTTTATGGTTCAGCATATGATTTACCTTAGTGTAGATTCCATGTGCTCTTGAAAGGAATATATATTCTACACTTGTTTGATATAGTGCTTGGTTAATGACATTTAAATCATATTGATTGAAAGTGTTGTTCAAATCTTCTAGGATCATGTATATTGATATTTTGTCTATTTATTGTATCAATTATTGAGAGAAGTATTAAATTTTCAACTTTCAGGATTTATCTATTTCTCATTTTAATTGTTTATTTTGGCTTCATGTGTTTTTAAAAATATATGTGTATTTACTATAAGATTGGTATGTCTTCTTCTTTTTTTTTTTTTAAAGAATTATTTATTTATTTATACAAGCACTGGGGTACAGGCCAGAGGTGCGGCGAGGTGAGAGAATCCACCAGACAGAGCAGAGGGCAGAACAGGCAGATGGACCGAAACACACTGCTGAGGGGAGCAGCGGGCAAGGCAGGAGAGGTCTGCCTGCACCATGTGGGTCACCTCCCCAGCCGGTAGCAGGTATCGAATTCGTGCTGCAGTGGCCGCGGTTCGCCCCATACTGCGTTGCTCAACCCACTGCGCCACCAGGGAGGGCCTTGGTATGTCTTCTTGATGAATTTACCCTTTTGTGAAATTCCCTTTTTTATGGATGTCACTGTTGTCTGAGATTGATATAGAATGCAGGCTTTTGTGTGTTTAGTTTTTGCTTTCTGTTTCTTTTCCCACCCTTTCATATTTAGTCTATATCATTATATTTACATTGCATTATAGATAGCAAATAGTTGATGTTTGCTTTTTAATGCAGTTTTATGAAATCTGAATTCAAATTATTAATATAATTGAGATTAAATTTACCATCATACTATCTGCTTTCTATTAGTTCCTTCTTTCTTTATTCTTTTCTTATCTTGTTTTGGTTAATAATTTTTTCTTATCCCACAATATCTCTTCTATTGACTGTTTAACTAATACACTTTTGTGGAATTTTGTTTGCTTGAATATTTCTGACATATTTTCTCTAAGAGTTACAATGTGCATCCATAATTGATCACAGCCTCTTGAATTAATATAATGTCACTTCACATATTCCATAAAAATAGTGGTAAAATTCAATGCATATTTCTATTCATTACAATATTGTGCTATATATTTCATTCTACATATGTTATAATTCTACATTTGCAAAATATATTGCTTCTACCTTTGTTTCAAGCAATCTATGACTTAATATTTTTTGGGGAAAAACAAAGGATAATATTTTATATTTAACTATATATATACTTTAAGTATTCTTCAGTCCTTATTGTATATCTGGATTTCTGTCTAGTATCAATTTCCTTTGCCCAGAGACATGTCTTTAACACATCTTGTACTGTGGTGAATTCTCTGGCAATCAATTCTCTTAGCTTCTATTTCTCTGAAAATGTATCTTCATTCATTTTTAAGAGATTATTCTTTTGTTGGATCGAGAATTCTAGGTAAGACTCCCACTTATAGGTGAGGGAATGAGAAAATGGAACTATTATAGAAAACAATTATTTTCGGGTAGTGGCAAAGGACTGTTAAGGACCCTAAGAAAAAAGAAACAAATAAGGTGAGTCCTATCATTGCCTTGACTCTCTGCCTGGAAGTTATTCCCAGATTTTTGCATAAGGCAAGAAAAAACAGAATCCAACAATCTCACTTAGTCGATGAGACATAGATCAATGCAGCTAGAATTTTCAGAATTCCAAAAAAGGAACTACAAGGAGAAAGGATTTGTCAATTTGTATGTGGTCCAGGATTCATCCAGGATTTAGGCTTTCCTCAGTTTCTACTCTGATGTGCACTTAGTCTTCCTTAAATATTTTAAAGATTTATTCTATTTATTTATGCATACAAGAACTGGGGTACAGGCCAGAGGTGCAGGAGGTGGGGGTGGGTGGGGAGAGGATTCATCAGAGACAGAGTGGAGCACAGAACAGATTTACTGAATTATATTGCTGAGGGGGACAGCAGGTTAGATGGAGAGGTCTGCTACATTGTGGGTCAGCTCCCTGGAGGGAATTGAACTCATGCTGAAGTGGTTGCCACTAACTTCATAGTGGTGAGACTTAATTCCTTGTGCTACCAGGGAGGTCCCATTCACTTAAATATTTTGTCCAGAGTTTTTAACAGAAGGATGAGTCTGATACTCCTTTATTAATTGAGGCCAGATTAGCTATGATATTTTTAAGCCTACAGTACGTCTTAGAAATCTTTCACATCAGTATCACATATTTCATCTCATTCTTTTTAATGTCTAAACAAATTTATGTAATACAAACATATAGCATGGTTTATTTAACCATTCTTAATGAAAGACAAAGTATAGGAATTTAGTAGCAAAATAGTGGTAGGATAGTCATTCAATTAATCTTTTATAGTCATTCTAGAAATTTTTGTAGATTAGAGCTCTAGAAGTGGTGTTGTTCTGTCAATGGGCCTGAACATTTAAAAATCATATAGATAATTACAATTAACCTTTATCAAATTAAACTTTACAATATATATATTCTGCTTTCACTATTTCTGAAGAATAATTTTAGGATCAACTTATGAAATTTCACTTTTAAATGCCATTACAATTTTTTTCAGAATATTATTTCATTTCTGTGTGTATTTTATATTTGTTTTCTTTCGTTTTTATTTTCAGTCATTACACTTTTTATTTTTGATGCTATTGATTGGTTTTTAATAAACTTGGCTTTATTTTTCCAGCATGAGTTGACAAAACACTAGGAAATTTAAGAAACACAAAGGTGGATATATTTTTTACATCCTATTTTCTATTTCAATTTTTATTCATATAACATTGGTTTATAGCTTTATATAAATTTCAAATGTGTAATTTTAATATCAGTATATATTAACTTATGATCAGCACCAAAAGTCTAGTTTCTACCCACAGCAATATAATTACCCTTTTATATTATTTATCTATGTTTTTTTTTTCCTTTCCTTATTCTGGACACCATTTTGTTCTTATAAAAAGAGTTTATTCTATCTTCCACATATAAGTTAAATCACAGTGTTTTTCTCCAACTGACTTATTTTACTTAGCATAATACTATGTAGTTCCACTCATGTGGTTGCAAATGGCAAGATTTCATCTTTTTTTAATACCTGAATAATTTTCCATTGTGTATACTATACAATTTTTGTTATTTAATCATTTTTTGATGAACATTTAGTTATTCCAAAAATTTGGCAATTATTAATAATGCTGCAATAAACACAAAGGGTTTGTTTTGTTTTGTTTTTTTAATTACTGCTTTCATATTAATTGGATAAATACCAGAAGTAGATTAGGTGGATCACATGGTATTCTATTTTTATTTTTAAGGAATTGCCATATTGTTTTCCATAGTATCTGTTGCAGTTTACATTCCCAACAACAATGTACAAGGGCTTCCTTATGTCTTCATCCTCATCAACACTTGTTGTTCCTGTCTTTTTTATGTAGAACATTCTGAGAAGGATAAGGTGATATTTCATTGTGCTTTTGATTTGCATTTCTTTAATAATAAGTGATAATGAGCATCTTTGCAGGTGCTTGCTGCCCATATATATGACATTTTTAGAGGACTGTTTAAGGTCCTATTCCCCAAGATTATTTTTTTAATGAAAAGAGGGGCAAAAACATTTTTTTCTCCTTTTTTTTGGACATTTTCTTCTTATCTCTTTTCATTTGTACATGTTTTGTACTTAAACAATTTGATCATATTGCATATAAAAATGGTAAGATATTCTTCTACTTAGCACTATTTGAGAAACATTTCCTATCTTAGAAAATACTTAGATTCTTTAAAGTTTTGATTATTTTAAATAGCACTGTAGTGATTTTGCATAACACCCTTATAACGGTTTCCCAGAAGTAGAATTACCTGGTCAAAGTTTATTGATACACATTTAATAAATATTACTTAATTACTTTCAACATGTTTAAATAGTTTATGTGAACATAATTAAAGTATTTCATTATACCCTTCAGTGATTTTTCTTTTTTGAAAGATTTATTTATTTATGCATACAAGAACTGGGGTACAGACCAGAGATGTGGGGGGTAAAAGAATTCACCAGAGACATAGTGGGGGACAGAACAGGCAGACAGACTGAAGTAGGAGAGCTGTTGAGGGAAGCAGCGGGAGAGGCAGGAGAGATCTGTTGCACCATGTGGGTCTCCTCCCTGGCTGGCGGCGGGGATTGAACTTGTGCTGTAGTGGCTGCAGTTTGCTTCATAGTCCGTTGCTCAACCCACCAAGGAGGGTCCCCTTCAGTGATTTTTCATTTTCTACTTATTTCATAGCAAAATAAATGTTTCTAATTTTTTAAATTTAGTCATCTTATTTTTTAAAATATTCATTGAATTAATTTATGCATACAACAGTTGAGGCACAGGCCAGAGGTGTGGTAGTGGTGAGAGGATACACCAAAGACAGAGTGAGGAGAACAGATGGACTGACTAAAATACACTGCTGTGGGGAGCAGCTGGCAAGACAGGAGAGATCTGCTGTACGATGGGGGTCAGCTACCTGGCTACCCTGGCCAGAGATTTAATTCATGCTTCAGTGCCTGTTGATAGCTTCCGAGAGCTGACTTAACACCTGCTCCACCAGGGAGGCCCCTAAATTTAGGTATCTTATTAATTATATAGCGAAACATAATTTTGTAGGCTTATAATATAACTCAGTCACTTTTATATTATTGAAAGTTATTAATGTTTTTCAGTCATTGACTTTGGGTCCTTACCAATATTACTCTCATTTACTAATATCTTGATCATTTTTCTTCACTTATTAAGGATTTTGTGAAAGCCCTCAGACTTTTTAAGTTCTGAAATTATTCTAGTTATCTATCAATGTCCAGCTAATAATCTTTGCCTTTCCTTTATTGACTTCCTCACTTCCAGGGATTTTTATCTCTATTTCTCTTTGCCATACTCTCCTGCCTCACTCATCATGGCAAATGCTTCATAAAGTCATAAATTCAGAATTTTCCTCTGACCTTAACTCTCTCTTCTTCCTAGTTCTCCTACTTCATTATTACCATCATAGTTTGTCTTCATCTAATTGTTAAGTACTTAAAAATCATGAAATTCTCTCTATCTAACTGAATCAGTAATTTATCTTCACATTCACATGAACGCCACAAAATATATTCATAAACCTCCTCTAGACCCTTATCTCTCTGGTCATTTGTCTTATTTACATATATTCTTTTTTTTTAAAGAATTATTTATTTATTTGTTCATACACGAGCTGGGGTACAGGCCAGAGGTGTGGGGTGGGGGGTGGGGGTGGTGAGAGGATTCACCAGAGACGGAGTGGGGAGCAGAACAGGCAGATCGACTGAGATACACTGCTGAAGGGAGCAGTGGGCTAGGCAGGAGAGGTCTGCTACACCATGTGGGTCCCCTCCCTGGCCAGGGATCGAACGCATGATGCCATGCCGCAGATGCTTCACAGTGTGGCGCTCAATCCGCTGTGCCACCAAGAGGCCCTTTTCTTCTTTTTTTTTAAGATTTATTTTTATTTGTTTATGCACACAAGAACTGGGGGATAGGCCAGAGTGATGGAGGGGTAGGAGGATTCACCAGAGACAGAATGGAGAGCAGAACAGGAGGAAATACTGAAATACAGCTGAGGGGAACAGCGAGGGAGACAGGAGAGGTCTGCTGTGCCATGTGGGTCAGCTCCCTGACCAGGGATCGAAATCAGCCACAGTGACTGGCAGTAATTTGATAGCACTGAGACTTTAACCTCTGTGCTATTAGTGAGGCCACTATTATATATATTCTATAAAAACTCCAGTTCAACTCACCTTTCCTTTTCTCTGATTAAACTTGCTTTATAACACTGTTGATGAGTCACATCACTACTTTCAAGACTTTTTGCTTCAGCTGGGCCTTGGTGCACTCAGATATCTTTGGCATCTACTTTCTCCAGGTGTCATCAGTTACTACCACAAAATGTCTTCACCCACTGCCAACATGCCTCTTCCAAAATCACTTTCAGAAATCGTTACCAAAACCACAACTTCCTGCTACTCTGCTTCTATTTTATTCTCCTCCATTCTATTCTCCTTCTTCCCTGATATAATTAGAGAGGATTTCTTTTTCTCTTACTGTAGGGTCAGAGAACTATCAGGTCTTTCCACTCTCCCACCACTGTGATGATGGACACCTGTGATGCTGCGAGCATTCCAGGGTGGGCATGCGCAAGTGGGCACATATGAGTTTGACACAGGCTTAAATGGGCAGCGTCATGAGGATGCCAGAACCATCAGGACCAACAGCATCGACCAATAGACCAAAGAGCAGCAGTGAAAGCGTGAGCAGGAGAGAGAGAGAGAGAGAGAGAGAAGCAGCAGCCAAGAGGATGAGATGCACTGGCGGCTGGGAGGCCTGCCCCCGGCACCCATGCCTGCCATGTACCTAGCCATCGCTGACAATAAAAAGCATAAAAATCCACCAAGGGCTCCAGGACTCTCCTTCCTTGACCCGTTTGCCCAGAACCATCCCGACCCTGCCCAGTGCCACCCTTTCCTGGCTACTACACTTCCCTAAAGAAAATGACCACCATCTTTGTTTTTCTGATTTCTCTGCTCCATTTATCACTCCAGTTCTGTTCTGTGTTTTACAACCTATCCTGTGTTCAAACCTCTTTGTTTTTGTGGGTGAAAGTGTTATGAGTCAGTATTTAACTTTACTCAATTGTGTTTTTTTGTTTGTTTGTTTTTCATATAGAACTTAGACAAATGGAAGGGGAAAAAAGGAAGAAGTAAGAAAAGGCAAGAATGAAAAAGAAACTTTATCTAAATTTTTACTAGTTATATAAAAAAATTTATGCTACAAACTTTTGGAATGAAAATATAATAAACCTTTATTCATGAGCCACTTGGTGTGAAGAAGGACAACTGTCATCCCTCTTGAACTGTAAGCATAAATCCAAATAATGTCCTAAAGTATGTACCTGATATATTTTATGAATGCAAAGATCACACACAAGTATAAAAATAAAGTTTTATATATGTGTGTTTCTTAATTGTATAATTTAAAAAAATGTTTAGTTCTTCTAGCAAAGGAAGAAAAGTTGCAAAGGGACAGAGAGCTCCCTTCAATCAATTAAAAATAATTCCAAAGTATAAATAAAATTTTATTTCTTTAATTTCTTACTATCTTATAAGCATATAAT
Source organism: Galemys pyrenaicus (assembly GCA_019455555.1). Classification (NCBI taxonomy): domain Eukaryota; kingdom Metazoa; phylum Chordata; class Mammalia; order Eulipotyphla; family Talpidae; genus Galemys; species Galemys pyrenaicus. The sequence continues at coordinate 2,626,627 of JAGFMF010011830.1, read as the reverse complement.
TTGTGTGTATTTGTACTTTATTTTGTTCAGATTTCTGTAGTGGTTTAGGTTAGAAAGGAAATTTTGTACTTCCCAGACCCTAAAAATTATTCACTGTGTGGCAGCTTTAAGGATAGTGCAATGCATTAAAAATATTGTCATCAATACATGTCAAGATAGCATTACTGCCATAAACCCATTAATCTTATCCAGTTATTTTATTTTATCAATTATTTAAGAGTTTAATAATTTTATTCTCAAAATTCTTTGTATAAGTAGAATTAGGATTCTTATAAGACTTAAGACTACCTTTAAGAAAAGATTCCTTTAAATTTTCAAATATATACGAAAACCTGAAATTCATTATTTATGCACCAGATGTCACTATTCCTCCACGATAGTAAAATAGATCAACAAATTTTGGCAGTTAAAAAACACAATTTACCCTGTAGTCTATTCTTAAGTATATATTTAACAGCAACGTGTAAGTGCATAAACAAACAAACAAAAAACACAAAACATTATAGTGGTACCATTCATAAAACCCAACCCAACAACTCTCCAAATGTTAATCAAGAGTAGAATGGTTAAATGCATTTGGGGTGTATGTACACATTGAAATACTATGCAGCAATGAGAATGAAAAAAACTATAATGCTATACAATAAACCTCAAAACCAAGCTGAATGTGAAAGTTAGAAATATTAAAGAATATATATTTTATAAACTTCCCTCTATTTTCTAAATATTCCATATATTTTATAAGTTCAAAATCATGTAAAAAATGTGCAGTTTAGAAGTTAGATTAGTGCTTACCTTTGAGGGGATGTTGTATATGACAAAGAGCAAAGAAGACTTTTGGGACTTCTAATATTATACTGTTGCCTCATCTGGATTGTGGCTATTGGGGTTTATTCAATTTGTAGAATTTCACTGAACTATACTTTTTTGGTTTATACAATTTCATTTATAAGTGTTATATTTTAAAATTTCAATAAAAATTCAAGTATGAAGAATTAATTGAAACTAATAATACCCCTGAAGAACTCCTCAAAATATAATACAAATTTAATGGTTAAATATTTGGGGTAAATGAAAACATTCCCAGTTTTTTCCCTTCATTTTTTTCAAATCCCTAAATAGTTTGGTTTGGATCCAGTGGGTGCTCAGTTACTTCATTTTGAGTTTAACTTTCATACTGTTGTATGCACCCTTCACTGATCAACTCTAGTCTCCATTAGCTGAAAGATTTCCTTTATACAGACCCTTTCCATTAACAAGTAAGACCATTTAATTATTTTTCATTTCCAAAACAAAAATTCCTCTCTGCTTCTCAGTTCTCTTCAGTTAGTATGCTAGTGTCAGGGTAGGAACATACTTTTATCATCTTAAGTAGCATATTTGGGGTCCTGCAAATTAAGCTGATAAAAGTGATATTAGCAAGAGAAAAAACATTGTTCTTTGACAGCAAGTGTTCCTTGCTTCCTATATCTTCATCTCCTAAGCATATCTCTCACAGCAACAAGTAGTCCAAAAAAATTTGTTCTCCTTAAGGTAATAATAAGACTCCATATTGCATTTAGTCTTTGTGTTGTTACTCCCTGAGACATTTCACATAATTGTTGATAATTATTTCTTGGATAGAGTTAAGCTATTTGGAATTTAAGTCCTCATCCAATGGCTAATGGGAAAATATTTTTGACTTATGTAATGATAGGCAACAACATTGGGTCTCATCTTCTTTAAGTAAGAATTCTTAGCTTCTTAGGTAACTACCATCATCTCAGAAACCCTTCCAAATGTGTCCAGTTATAGAATAGGTGTTATTTACTATTCCTTTTTGGTAACAGGAAAAATGGAGCTCCTTTAATCCATGTAATGTACTTGTTATTTTGGCAGTTTCTTTTGAGAATATATTTTGCCTAATTACTCTTCTCCTTAATAGCATTTGTGGCTAAAATTGTCAGGATGTGAACCAGTGGCTTTCCATGATGCCACTACTACCCTTTAGGCGATGTTTTCGAAATGTGGGTGGGAGAAAGAAAGTAGTGTTATTTGTCATAATGACCAGTAGATAGATGTGTTTGTATTCGTTGGGTGGAAACAGGGATGTTAGCTGTCCTACATAGCAAAGAATAGTTCCACATTCCATCAAACTTTATAATAGTCCCCCGAATGTTCCGACAGTTGTAAAACTCCTTTTAACAATAGAAACCTGAAACCTAATTAAATTTTATATATTGAAATTATTTATTTCTTGCAATTTTAATATACACTGAATTTTCTAAGAAATTGTTGTATACATTGATGGAAGAGTTTCTAAAATTTTTCTTTATTGTTGAAATTCATAATGAATTATAATATTTGATTTGACATTAAGACATGTTTCACGTCCAGATTTGTAGCTATAGCATTAACAGTGATGGTGCATATAGGTACATTTGTCTATTTTATTAATAATGGAATATTTACGTATTCAAATACATATAATTTTATTATATCATCTTTTATATCAAGCTAAATATAATGACTAATTTTTATTATTGTGTAAATAAAGTATAACTATGAATTTAACTTTTGCATGATATAATATTGCATATTTATTAAAAAGAGAAGTCATTGGATGTAATAGATTGAGAAACACTGGTTGTAAATTTGCAGATCAAACTTTCTGCTTAATGGATGCCCGGTGATGCTGCCTGACTCACCATTGTCATTTTCCATTTTCATGAATGATCCATGATAGCAAGAGCACAGAGGGGAGACTGATTTACTCATAAAAGATGGTCATTTTGAAGTTGATTAGCCTCTTCATTACTCCAATCACCTCAGTCTTTCTAGTGTCTGAAGTGTGTCCGATGGGGATAGTTGTAATAATGCCAATAATTTTGATCTCTTGCCCCCATCTCTTGTTTCATATCAACCATCATGCTTTTATTAGGTAGAAACTAAATTCTGTTTAACATAAGTATTTACATGTCCAACTATTTGGGATGTGTGGAGAGCTTTCTAGTGGGTCAATAAATAAGTTATTCGTTGGTGGTTGAGGGTATGTGATATTAATAATCTGTACCAGGCTCGGATTAACAATCTTGATGTGTTACCTCATCTTACCCCTGCAATGAACAAATGCATAGTATAATCTTCATCTTACAGATGAATAATTAGATGCAGAAGAGTTAAATAATTTGACCAGAATCACACCTGATAAATTTTAAAAATGTAAGCACATTGGAAATATGAATTACTCATGTCCTACTTAATGTCTAGGAAAATTTATTTCTCTGAAAGTCATCATCCTATAAGATATCTAACACAAACGATAAATTAGTGTAGGATGTATCTACACTACAGTCAGTATCAGAAGAAATGGCTGAGTCTTTTGTCACATGAAATGGAAGCATGAGAAAAAGCTTACATGAGCAAATGTTCGTTTTTGCTTGTTGGATTTTTTTTTCTTCTCAGAACTTCTGTTCAACATTCAGAATGAGAGCATATATCACAGTATATGGATCTATTTCCAGAAGCAAAGAATGTGAACAATGGTGCTTCAGTAGCCCTGGGAATGGTTTCAGAAATTGTCTTTTTCTCTTTAGCCTCTAGGTAGAGGTTAATAGAAAACTATAACCTTACCATTACATAGTTCACAGTGACTGTTCACTTAAATACTTTCATCATTAAGATTCTTGAAAAGTTACCCCATTTTCAAAACTAATTTTTCTCAGCATTATAATTTCCTTTTTTTTTTTTTTTACTCAAAAACACTTAAATGCTATTTCTCCATGAAATGACATTTTGACGCCATTGTTTCAGGCAAAGACACACCAATTTATTAATCACAATATTTCTCAATGTAAGAATATATGAACAAATCTCAATTGTGTAGTGTTTGTATATACTCAAAGTGAATAAAAAAGTAGCACGTTTAATAATTTTTCAGTCTATTGTAAGCTTGATCTTCTTTGGGCTATTTTCAGTGATTTGTAGCATTCACAAATCACTGAACATCTTTGTCTTAAAGTTGTATGTCTGCATTATAAATTAAGTGAAGACTTACGTAAAATAGCCATGAGCCCCAAAAGGATTGGGAAAAGATGGAATGAAAAGAAGCATGAACATGGCAGAGAACGATTGCCTTTTGCCCTCCTCTAATATTTACCATCTTTTACCAAGTCTTCTCACTTCCATTAGAGATAAATAATAACTATATCACATTTTAGGTATAATCTGCATTTGCTTTCAATTATCACTACATTAACTTCTTGTTATTTACTTACAATATTTTTCTATCTGTGAACAATCTTTGGTTACTTTGGACTTAGAAGGAACACATCATATTTTCCCATTTAAAATAATGGAAAAATTGCCTAAGATTGTTCATGTTAGATTTCAGAAAAAATGGAACTTTTCTAGGAAAGAATTGATGTATTTACCCTTGACTTCTAAACATAAACTCAGATTGCAACTCCCCCAGCCACACTCATACAGAATGTAGAGGTTCCCATTGTACAATATGAATCACAGGGAGCTGCTGCTGATGTGACCTGGGACTACAATTGCTATTCAGTCCTTTGTTCGCATCTAAAGCATACAACCTGTAAGAAACTTCATGCAAACATGATATTTCTGTGAAAATTTTTTCTTGTTACCTGACAATCATAGTCAGGAATTCCTGGAAATATCTTGTATTTTATGTCATAATGATTAGGAATTTGCTAAATTAAAAATAAGTTAGGAAATTTAGTTATGAGTTAATATTAACACTGAGAAATCTTCCCTACACTTGCTAATAAAACTAAAGAATAAAATGTATTCTAAGACATATATAAAGTTGAGAACACAAAAGCCTGACTATTTTGCCCTCTGTAGCTTATATTTTTCTTTTATCCCTACCTCCCACAGGTAGACACGGGCACCCCATATCCCTACTTTGAGCTAAAGATATCGAGTTAAAATAGTAAGTAGCCTTATGTGTATAAAAATGTAATAACTTGATGAAAACATTGTTTTTTTAAACACTGTGTTAATACTTCAGTTTATTCATTGGAAATTTGAGTTGATGATAATGGATTAGTTTAAGATAATGGATTAAATTAAGTTGCAAATCTAGTCTTTTTCTCCCTAATCTAAGAAAACTGGATAGATATGATACCCAGTTTTTCAAAGCCATGCGAACACAGTGGCCTAGAGCTACACAGTGTGTCTCATTTCAGAACAATCAACAAAGTTATTGAACATCTGCGCAACACTTGGCCCTGTGCTGAGCACAGAGAACTGACAATGAAATAAAAAAAAGACAGTTTCTCTGCCCTTATGGATCTAAAATCTAGCAGACAAGAGAGATAATGACTAAGTAAGAAATTAAGTCAACATGCTTACAAATGATACATAGGGAAGGGCTAGGAAGAGAAGATGAGGGTAAGGGTGATCAAGAGAAGTTCCCCTAAATGGAAGATCTGGAAAGTGAGAAGTGTTCCACCATTTTTTTTATACAATAAAGCAAAGGAAAAACATTGCAAAGAGGGAAAAGAGCATGTTCACAGGCTCTCAGAAAGGAGAAAGCAAAGAATGTGCACAAAACTGATTAAGTTTCATCTTTCCTACTTCTCTCCAGTATGGGAGTGTGTGATTTGGAATATCTGAGCTTTGCTGCTGGAGATTTATCTAAGAATTCTATTTCATAGGTAAAACCAAGTTGATTATCTCCCTCCGGAATCCTGAATTCTTACAATTCATGAATCGGAATAGCAATACTAACAGATTGTACATAATTCAGATGCAAAAATCCTTACTTTTCTTAAAGTAAATAAACTTCTTAGTTCCCCCAAAATGGAAAATTTCTAATTTTCTCATTGGATATTTTATATCACATAATTAAAATTTATGTATATACATAATTAGTTTGGGACCACCCTCTTTTTTCAATGTATAGACTAAGTCTAAGGTAGTAGTATAAAAATAAGCCTAATAAGAAAAGGTTAACTCTGTAGCCCTGGATTGCTCAGATCTGCACATTCCCAAAAGTCTTCCGGATGTGCATGCTATTCCTGGGAGATGAGTTCTGGGTCCTTGGAACATCCTTTTTGATAAAAGGAATTTTTGTGTGCCTGAGGCCTTGGGACACACAGTATCATATAGTTTATGCTTTTTAAAAATAAGATTAAAATGAATACCTGCTTTTCTTCTGGGAAAAGCAGTTTAAATATCTATAGTCAGTCACATAAGTGCTTACAAGACTGATTCCCAAGAAAAACACTTGTCATGGTGAGCTCCCATGATTGACAGTCTTTCATCCTGAGAGAATTAAACATGACCTTGCATCTCTACTAAGCAAGGAAATTTGAAAGTTTGTACTTTCCTTGTTTTGATATCGCCTTATGCAGCTTTTTGCTAATTATAATTTTTCCTTTCACTGTAATATGGGTGCAAATTCAGCAACATGAACAAAGATGTCCCTTATTGTATCCTATTTAAACAGTAAGAGTTTGACACCATGCAAGGACAAAAGTGCCTTGGTGGGTGTCATATGAAAATGCACCCACAAGGAGTCATGCCCATGTGTACATCAAGTGATAGGTATAAGGACCTTGATTCTTGCCATGGACACTTGCAGGGACCTGAGAGCCATCTTCAGCCCCTCTCAGTTACAGTCTGGGATCACTTGGGATGCTCTTGGACACTCACAGGTGAAAGAACATTTGTGGAAATCTAGGTTTCCAGCAAGGGAGTTTCAGCATCCCTGAAAGAATAAAAAAGAGTTTGAATGAATGCATTGGAGAAGATAGAACGAAGTTGGACTTAACTGAATTATTTCTCTTCTAAGGTGGTACAGCTCAGTGCCAAGAGAGCATATGAGTATCTACTTCCCCAATTCTGTGGAGTAGTTCCAAAGATATCTACATTCTCTAACCACATGGGGAACACAGGGATGTGACTGATGACTAAAATTCAGGAAGAAGCTGGGAGAGCAACATATAAGACTCTCAGGAGGCAATTAAGAGGATACAGGTAGTATTTACTATCTTGAAACTCCAAGAAATCTGGTGACTCCTTGACTGACGATACTCCCAACTGACTCATAGGAACCTTCAGAGCTGCCGTGCTTCAACTACACAATCCTCTCAGGCTGCTAGAATACAGGGGTAGACCCATCATGTTGTCATTCTCTGATGAGTTGCTGCCTAGGTCACTGATTCAAACGACATGGTCACTCACAACTTGGAGGACAATTTTGATTTAATAGAGCAAATTTTTATCACTTTCTTTCTTCTTCTTTACCTCATGTCTTTATTTTTTTTTAAGATTTATTTATTTATGCACACAAGCACTGGGGTACAGGCCAGAGGTGTAGGGGGTGAGAGGATTCACCACAGAGAGCGGGGAGCAGAACAGGCAGATCAACAGAAGCACACTGCAGAGGGGAGCAGCGGGCACAGCAGGAGAGGTCTACCGCACCATGTGGGCCCCCTCTCTGCCCGGCAGCAGGGATCGAACTCGTGCTGCAGTGACTGCGGTTTGCTTCATAGTGCATTGCTTAACCCACTGCACCACCAGGGAGGCCCTACCTCATGTCTTTAAAGTCCATTGTTAGAATAGTCCCTGAACTGAGTTTATTCTTAGGACATGGAAACTCACATATCTCAGGCATTTGTGAGAGATATCTGACATATTGTCTCACTTTCAACTAGATGGATATAACCTTGCTATTCTCTTCATTTCAAAATTAGCTAAACATGTTATAGAGTCATGTGGGAGAAAATATAAATAACCTCTATTTTATAAAGCTATAGAGGAATTTTAGCCAATAATCTGAGACTGATATTTAGCTGAGGGCTCAGTGGTTACCTAGAGTAGTGTCTTTAGCCCACAAAGGCATTTCCCACCCTTCTCTAAAGACATTGTACCCACAGGGTCCATACTACCTTGTCTAGACCTAGCATTGTCCAGCTAACTTTAGTCAAAGACAGGTACTTACAGAGAAGATAATTTCATTTGTGCTTCTCATCTTTAGTACTCAAGCACCACCCAAATGTAGATCTTTCCGATATATTCCTTTCCTCGCATTTGAAGAAGCACTCTGTCACACAACTTATTTCCTAACATCTTCAGCTGGACTGCCCTCTGAACACTTTCCTTTTTTTAAATTTATATTTACTTTTGTGTAGAAGAATTGGAGTATAGAAGAACCAAAGATGCAGGGAGTGAGAGGATTCATCAGAGACAGAGTTGGGAGCAGAACAGGCAGATCTACTGTAATACACTGTTAAGGGGTTGCTGGAGGCAAGGCAGGAAAGGTCTGCTGTGCCATATATGGGTTAGCTCCCTGACTGGGGATTGAACTCAGTCATAGAGGTGACATCACTGAGACTTAACCCCTAGGTCACCAAGGAGGCCTTCACTGAACACTTTCTACTTTGTTCTCTGGACTCTTACTTCATTGTCAACCTTTTTTTTTTACAGTTCACTTTCTTTAGAGAAAGTTTTCTTTTTCCCTTTTATCTAAATGAACATCTCCAAAATGATATCAGGATGTTAATTGATAAATATATTTTAAAAGTTATATTTTGCTTTAGTACATATTTGAAACATATTTACTAAGTTGTCTTTCCATGTACATTGTCATTTATGTTAAAATAAAAGGAGACTCTTTGACTGAAGAAAAATATGGAGGGAAGCAATGAGCTAATTTAAAGAAAAATATTGAGTAAGTCATTGTACATATAGAAAGCAGAAAGGGCAAAAAATCCAGAATGGCTGCAGTTTAAAAAGTGCTACTTTATTGTAAACTTGCTTTTCCATTGCAAACTCCAATTTCACTATCAGTTTTTCCAGTGTGTGCTATGTTTTCTCTACTATTTCAGTTACCATAAGGTCAGGGGATGTCACCTATATTCTTCAATACTCTTCTGCAGATAGTGACTTTGTCTTTATTGGAAACTATGCCCCCCTCAAAGCTTACATTTTCAAAGTATAGTGCTCTTAAAGTCCCATCTCATCTCTTTCTTTTATAGACCTAAAAGCCCAAAGCTGCCAGCTCAGAGGCTTATGCTCTTGCATTGAGTATATATGAATATACATGTGGCTACTATCATTGGTAGTAATATTCATGAACATCGAGAAATACAGAAATTAATGCTATGTATGTTTTTGAATGTTAAAAATGTATATTTTCTTCAGATACTACTTTGTTTATACTTTATCACTTTACAGTATACCGTGCTTTTTTTGTTACTAAGACATACTTTTATAGTACAATATAATTAACCCATAATAGCATAGTATACATAAATACAATCACTTAGTCATTCTTCTATTGTTGGATACTTGGATAGCAATAAATTTTCATTATTTGATACTTATCCCAGTGATGGTCTTTGTACATAACTCATTGTACCAATTTGAATTATTTCATTGCGACTAGATTCCTAGAAAAGGAGCTTTTAGGTCAAAGGTCATGAAAAATTGAAGTGTAACTGGATAAATCAAGGACTCTCAGAGGCATTCATAAAGAATAATAGGTGGTAGAAAGTAGCTAAAAAGCCCATTTTTGGCTCTTTTGTCCTTTAAAATATTCCAAAGGCTATTGGTCTTTTATTATGCTGAGTGAGTATTGTGAACTGAATGGACTTTTTGAGAAAGCCAGTCTTAGATTGTGGGAGAAGTAGAAGCAAAAGTAGGAGAGGAAAGAGATGTGATGGTAACCAAGGGTAGTAAAGTTTGTGAAAAAGAACAGGAATGGTTAAAGGAGATATAATAGGATTTAGGAAAATTCTTTTATATGGAGTCTACTTTCTCTTTCACAAAAAGCTTGTAATGTTTGTTCATACTCTGTCTTCAAGAAGTTCAGACAGGTCATATGGAAATTTACAGAGGCTTGTACACAAAGGCTTATAAATGCAAACTTCAAAAGAATATCTGCAAAGCTTGCATGCTATGAATCTATAAAGTAGGTATCTGGGTTAAGGCTATAAGCTTTTGGGATACAAAACGCCATAAAAGAAGCTTTTAGCTGCTCTGCCTGATGATTTTGAATTTGGGAGGTGAAGGTAGGGGAAATCTGAAATGAGATTTTTCCAAGCTACATCTCAAAAACTAGCAACAAATAAATGTCATTTTCAGCTGGATACCCTTCCTCACACCGGTAAAAAAAAAAAAAAAAAAAAAGTTGTGGCAAAGGAGGAAAGAAAACAAAACAAAAACAACCTTTCCGACTCTAAGATCAAAATAATGATTATCAAAAGGGAAGGGAGAGGAAGGGTAAGTCCGGTAAAAGGAGTCAACTCTAGGGGTCATGGCTGGAAACCAGACTTCTGAATGTGAAACTTTATAATCTCCGTAGAAAGGACAGAGGAAAGACCAAAAGGGGAAGAAACTGAGGAAACACATGGAGCAGAGAGACATGTGAACAATGATCTGCACTTGATTCTTGGCTTTGGATTTGTACCAGGGACTTGGGGTTCATGAAAGGAGACACTTGAAAGAGACATGGGTAAGAGACCCATGGTGAGGTTGACAATGGCAGACTTTACCTTCACTTGTTTTTATTTTGTTCTTTTCCTTCTAGATTGACTGGTTTTTCTTCCCCTTTCCTATGGCTCCCTAACAGAAGTTGCCTTAGGCTTCTGGCAAACTTTCAGGCCTCAGTGGCCCCACTTTGACCAACCCTGTTTGGCTGGGCATCTACCCAAGAGAGGATTGGTAACTTTGGGTGCTCATTTGGAAACTACGTTCTTTCTTTCTCTATTGCACACTAATTGTACTAAACTTTTTTTCAATTGAAAGTCTTGCACGCTAAAGAGAAATGGTTTGTCTTTATGTTGTGGATGGCAAACCTATTTAGAGCATGCAGGTTGGAGGATTCTGAAGTGCTCCTTATTCTGTCCAGTTACAGATGTGAACATAATGTAATATATTGAGGTTCTGGTTCATAAGGCTATATACCTTGAAACCATTAATGTTACAAATCAATGCTACTCCTATTATTTTTTACTAATGAAAAGAATTTGGAAGTTTCTAGTGGGCAGTTTCAGTAAAGCATTTTAAGACTTGAACTAAAGAATTAGACTGGGTTCAAATGACAAATCCAAAACAAGGAAAAGCTCAAAATGGATAAATATGGTTTACCTCTATAAGAAAGATAAAACAGAAGAGATAATCCAGGACAGAAACTAGTTTTGAATTCAGAATAGTATAAATGCTATGCTTGATCTTCAGCTTTATCTGTTCTCCAACTGCAGATGAATGGTTTCTTTAAATGCTGTTAAGACAACCCTCACCTCTCACCATTAGTTTTAAGTTAATTTATAGGTCTGAATAAGTCACTCTCTCCCAATACATCAAACCTGTCTTCAACACATCAATGGCATATTCAGAAGTATTCACACATTCCACAATGCTGAGAACTACTATTTATCTTTACCTTTAAAATTCCTATTAAAGTATATCAGTATGTCTGTATGTCTCCTTCTATCATTCCAGTTTATCACAACTAAAAGCTTTAGCACTTGCTTTGATTTAAAATACCCTACCTCCCATCCATTGTAGAGTCCTTGTTTACTTTCAAATGTGAGTGATCCAGATCCCAGTCTTCTCTTAGCAAAACTTAGTCTTCTAATTTGGATTAGAAGTAGATCCTGGTATAAAGATTTTAATTCTAGTGACCTATTGAATAAGGGAAGGTTGCTAACCAGAAAATGAGGAAAGAAGAATAGGTCAATGGAAAATAATAAGCAAGAATTGGTTTCACAACCCAAATGCCCAAAAATAAATGACTGGATCAAGAATATATGGCATATGTATGCAATGGAATATTACTCAGTAATCAAAAAAAGATAAATTTATGACACTTGGAGAAACATGGATGGAGCTGGAAGGGATCATGCTCGGTGAAACAAACCAGAAAGAAAAAGAAAAATACCAGATGGGTTCACTTATAGAAAGAATGTAGAGGATTCAAAAAAGGGATCAGAGGGGAAAAAAAGTAATTGTAATAAAGTAAGAATCAAAGTCAACAGACAACTATAAACCAGAGACAATCTGCAGTGGGAGAGAAGGGAGTAGGATCAAAAGGGTAGAGCACAAGGGACTATGGTGATGGTACTCAGGTTAATTGTTGGGGGGAATTTCATGGGAACTACACACAAAAAGAGAAAACATACACTGTACAAAAATGACAAATGATATAAAATAATAAAAAACAAAATTTTAAAAATAAAAATATAAAAAAGAATATGGTTTCAGCTGGAAACTGGCTTCCATCTGACACTTGAGGACATTCTAGGGAATCTTTTGAATCCAATTGTCAATCAACTAAGGTTTTCCCCCAACCTGGGTGGGGAGTGTGATGGGGATGATGGGCCAGGTCACTTCCATTTTGATAAAAGTTATTCTCCAACAAAGAGAAGAAGTGGTATGTTATCAACCAACACTCATAATACCTAGGAGATGAGTCTGCCAAATGGTAGAGAGTATCCAAGTGGTACTGTCGGGAGCCATCTGGACATGGCTGTCCTTGGGTTTCACCCTGACGTGGCATGGTTCAGCGCTTGACGCCTGACAGCTGTGCCTAGATAAGGCTATGTTTTGGCTCTGACTGCTGAGTCTCCATTTCCCCGGTGTGACGTTGCCAGCCGCCCACGCCATGAACTGGAATGCTATGATTAACTGCCTTACATCACGCGCCTCCATGTTCTTGCTTAACTTCTGCACTATATATACAAGTAACTGCCACAGAATAAATGAGACTTGATCAGATTCCTGTCTTGTCTCTATTCTTCGCGTACCCCTATGTCCCTCCCCTCCCTCCCCCTCCCCGAGCCCCTGCTCTTCCCTCAGGTCCACCGTTGATGATCCTGCTGGTTCAGGACATGGGACCTCAACAGGAAAAAGATTTGATGCCTAATACTGGTTTTAAAATATTTCAAAGTAAAAGAAGTAAAGAAGATAGAGAGGGAGAAAAGGAAAAGAAAAGAGGTTGGTTAGTGGTAAGAGTAAGTAGATAAAATGAGAGCAGTTGTTTAAGTGAATTATACATAGAGGTTCATTATGTTGTTTGACTGCAATTTAAAATTTTAATAATAAAAATATTGTCATTATTTTTAAAGCAATCCCCTGCTTTTCCTATCTTTACAACTTTGGGCAAGTTATACACCTCTGTGCATCAGTTTCCTCATTTGTAGAATGCAGAACATAATAGTAATTATCTCATAGGAATATTTTTAGATATACATGAATTAACACAGGTAACGTGATTGGAATAGTTTCTGATTTTTTTTTGTAAAGAGTTTTTTATTTATGCATATAAGAACTGGGATACAGGCTAGAGGTGCAGGGGCTGAGATGATTCATCAGAGACAGAGAGGGGAGCAGAACAGGCAGATTGACTGAAATACACTGCTGAGGGGAGCAGCGGGTGAGACAGGAGAGGTCTGTTGCGCTATGTGGGTCACCTCCCTGACCAGGGATTGAACTCATGCTGCAGTGGCTGCAGATTGCTTCATAGATCTGTTCTTTAACTCTGCACCAACAGGGAAGGCTCTGGTATTTTTTTTAAAAGCATTTTCCACACAGCCCTTTCAGCAAAGTTATGGAATTGCTTAGTGATAAGAATTTCTCCCCTCAGTCCACTTCATGCATCCATGCAGTATGTTGCCCATAAAGAGCTAGAGTTCATAACTGTCCATTAACTGTATTACCATGGAGATAAGACCTTGTCTTGGACATGTGGTAATTTTATACCATTTCCTGATTTGGGGACTACTGAGAACTCTAGCTGGGAGTGGTGGTGAGGAAAAACTCAACACTGCGTAACTTCACTCAAAATCTTCACTAAGATCTATAATCAGTCTAAGATGCATTAAAGTAATGGTCTAAGAGTTTCCCTTGCCTTCCCCAGAAGACAGAAAAATTGGGAAATTTTTTTCAGTATGAGTTTCATAACGTCTTCATAACTATAATCTACATTTTTTTTATCAAGGCTTTTGTAATGGGTTTTATGGATTTTTAGTTATGTGACAAAGGGCTAAAACTGACCTCAATGTATGTTCCAAGCAAGAGCAGAGACTGACAAAGATGCCTAGTTATACTAATATTATATAAGGTTCTTGATCCAAATAAGCAATTACCAAAGCATAGATTACTTATATTCCCACCTCACTGAGGTACAAGGCTCTAGTTTTAAAATGTCCTTACCAGCATTATCCACTTAGAGAATTTGAAAATTCTCCATTTTCTGCTTTGATGAATTGACAGACATATAACCATATCCTCCTTTTTATTGAGAAAAAAAGACACCACTTGTACATAAATTCCTTGAACTCTATTTCTCTTTTATACCTACAAGGCTATCTACAATTGCATCCATCTTCATTTCCTTCCCTTAAGACTTAGAATGTTGTTGGCTTCCCTTCTGGGTTAGCCTAATATTTATGATCCGATTCCCAAGCATTTTCTCTTGGAATTTGCTATATTAATTTTACTAAATGATTGATAACCCCAACTCCTCCTTCCACACTTACTACTTTCTCTGTGCCTGAAACATGAGTATCTTGCATTTGCATCAACCTCAATTAGCTGCCTGTTTTGTTTCATTCCTTATTCAATCTTCTTGAAAGAGCAGTCTTTGCTTTTTCATTTCTCATTTCATTTTGTCACTTAAATAATATTTGTCTATATAACATTTGACTACAATTATTTGGAAATATTTCCAGTTACCCCCCCTCATCATAATTCTAGTAACCACCTCCCAGTTGATCTCATATTTTCCTTCTCTAGTTTATTTGGCAACAGTGATGCTTTCCTTTATTTTTAAGTCATCTCTCCAGTGAATTTTGTACTAGATTTTTTTTTGTCAATTGATATTCATCCATACCCCTTTCTATTTTTTTTTCCTCTATTGCTAGAGCTAGAAATTTCATTATATTTCAAACTCCCTTTTCACAAGTATTCTGAATTGATTTACATTCAGTTAATGGAATTTGCTAGAGATTTGAAAGCAGAAAAGAACCAAAAAATCAAAGATTCTTCTGAAATCAGTGAGCACATGCAAGAGACTTGCAAATATGCAGGCCTGTTGTGACTATAGCAATAATTTCCTACAGTTAGGATCCAAGAATTAGTAGGAATGCCCTTTTTCTCTGAGGTAACAGCCTTCCCTCATTGTATGATCTTCAGTAACTTTCTCAGCACCCAATTCTCTCTAATAAATCTGTTTCTGAAGGAAATAATTAGATATATTACATTTGATATGCTACAGAATTAATTTATTTAACACAGCTAGATCTTTTCCTCCTATACAAAGCTTAAGATTTGGCTCCATGAAGGATACATTTGTTAGGGGAAGGCAACCAGTGACATTGTTGGATCCTAAGAAAGAAGTGTATAGCAGTTTGAGGTAATTCCAGATCACCACAACAGACACACAGGCATTTGGGTTGAAAGGGTAAAGAAAGACACAACTGACCAAGAATGAATTGAAATAACAAATTCTACCATTGGAGTAAAGTTCCTCTTTCTAAGGAAATTATCCAAAGAAATATTGCCTTTTGGCCACATGTTTAAAGAGAATCCTGTTCTGAGTAAGCCTAATGCAGACACTGAGCCTTTTTGATCAAAAAACCTGTAGGCAAACAAATGAATCTTGAAAAACAATAAGAAACAGAAGTATAATCTGTAAATTATAAAATGTAAATGTGATCCATTTAATTTTAGGATAAAAATTGATAACAAATCTTTTCTTTTTTAATTAGATGCTGAATCTCTTTTTTAATGACTTCTGCCCTCAAGAATTACTGAAACCCTAGGCAGAGAGAGAAATGAAAAGTGTGACCAGTTCCCTAAAAGGACCCACATTGGTATTCTCATTGTTTCCACTGCCTTAAACTTGCTCTTTTAGATGTGGTTCTGCACAGACTGAAGCATCTGGGCCCTGTTTTCTGCCCTGCGGGACAAAGTTGCTAGCACAGACTTCAGGAGATCACCACACACAAGCTCCCAAGGTGAGATTCCCAGGCTCAGTCTTCAGGACCAAAGTGCATGTTGAAATTGTGGTTGATTTTAACTTCCTTTGTTTCTGTACTTTCTAAACATCGTCAATGAAAATGAACTATTTTTTTTTGGTAACCATAATTGTAATGCTATGTTTTTTTAAAAAAAAAGAATAATGAGAAATGACTGTTGTGGGTTTGGACACAAGAAAGATTGGAGGACAGAAGGCAAACATCCATTACGTAACATTGTAGAGTCAGTATTAAGATCTGTTTGCCTGGTGCAAAAGCTGCTGGTCTTCATAAGCTAGTAAGATATTTAAACAATATTTTTGACAAATTGCTATAGGTCTAGAGTGTTATAGGTCTAGAGTATGTCAGCATGAAATTGCAAGGCTTCAAAGGGTCATGAATTAAGGCGTCACACCCCTTACTCCACATACACACATAGGCTTTTTCTCAGGAAACTTGCCAGGTTCTCACAGGAGAAATCTAAGGAGACTCCCATATTTATATATATACCAGAGAGAGAGAAACAGCAGTCATTGCGAAATCTAAACTTTCTCCCTGACAAAGGCCAATTTTGAATTCTCTCCCATCTGGAGGAAGGAAAATCTGTCCCACTCTAGCCCTGTCTCACCCTTCCTATCTCGTCGAAGGTGGTGAAATGGAAAGGAGAAAAGAAAAAGAAAAAAAGTCATAATCAAAAGAGAACTTTGAGGAAATAGTCTGTGAGTGGTGTACCTAGAAAAGACTGAAGTGTTAAGAGTGGGAGGAAACAAGAAGCCAGGGAGGAAGTCTAGAAATTACCATGGAACATATGGTACCAGATTAGAACCAGAGCCCCATGTGCTGCAAGAGCCTGGAAGTGATGACACCCACTAGAAATGAACATACCCAACAATGGCTTTTCATACTTGATGATGATTTAGCCTTCCTTCCCTATGCCAGGATTCATGAAATTACTGTCTCTTGTTGTATGTGTATTTTAATGCCAATTTTCTTTTATTATTTGCTACATTTATTTTTGTATTTCCTCTCTTGCATCTTTAAATATTATAAAATACAAGTTAGAAGACATGACAAAATAAGCAATGAAAGGGTAGTAAATGAAGGCTTTCATTTTTTAGCCTTTGATTGAAAGTGATAGAAATGCAACTGAAATCAGCTTAAAGAAAGAGGGTATGCCTGGCACTCAGACCTGTGAGGTTTACAGGTATGATCAGTGACTGGTGCTCATACATAGTCATCAGCTCTGCTTTTTGTCTGAGCTCTGCTTTCCTGCTTTCCTCTAGAGACTCTCCATGAAGTGAGGCAGCTGGCTTATAGCAACTCTATGTGTAGATATATACAGCTTTACAGAAAATTGCGACTCTCTCTCCTCTAAGAAATAAAATTGTTGCTTTTGGATCATGAATTTACTTGTGTGCTGGAGGCAGTGCCTCTTTCCAGATAATCCTATCAGGTTCATTTGGGGTAGAGAAAACCAGTTCCCTAAAAGCAAGCACCTGTATCAGGGGAGAAAAAAAGTAGCATATGTCCATTGCACAGATTGGAATTGTAAAATGGAAGAGATGAAATATTTATCGATAGATTACAATCTTATACTTAAGAGGAAAACAATATGAAAATGATGAACTGAGGTGTTAGAGACCAGCTCCAACAATGACCAGGGTCCTCGCAGGAAAAGACGGAGACTGCAGATGAAGGGAATAGGGGAGAGGAATGAGAAAATACAGACAATCCTTTTAGGGTACAAGTATCTTCTGTTGATAGCCTCAGCAGGTCTTTATTTATACATTACAGGCAAGCAGTGAGATTACATCAACATTTGCATAGAGCAGAAAAGTAACAATCATTACATTTTTCTTAAGAACAATCCAGGGTCTTATGACCTTTAGACAAGACTTATGATCTATACAATTTCAAAGTATAAAACAATCATGTTTCTATTAGTATCCTAGTTTCTATGGTTATTTAGTTTATCAATGTCATAGCAACTTGGTGAAACCACAACTAATAATTTTACTTTTATTTAAAATAATGATTTTAAGGTTAGGGTCAAACTAAAGTCAGTACCTAAATAACTACAGACCCCCAATAAAAGGGAAATACTAAAATTAAAACTTAAATCATATCTAAGTCCTATTTTAATATTAAAGGAATCCCTAACCTCATTATGACCTGAACCTAAAACTGATTAGTAATGTTTTATGTTACTTAGGAGTTTTTTTATATACGATTATGTTTTAAGTAAAACAATAGCAAGGAAAAAGGGAGAAAGGAAACATAGAGTCTTTTATATTGGGCCAAGCCACAGAGATCACTCCTCAGTTTCCTGGGCTAGTTTTCCATAAATAGATGTTTAGGTCTGGGAAACTACTTACTAACTAACTTCTGAGTTATTATTATTAACCAATTATACTTTTTTAAAAAATATTTATTTATTTATGCATACAAGCACTGGGGTACAGGCCAGAGGTGTGGGGGGGTGAGAGGATTCACCACAGACAGAGCAGGGAGCAGAACAGGCAGATCAACGGAAGTACACTGCTGAGGGGAGCAGCGGGCACAACAGGAGAGGTCTGCTGCGCCATATGGGTCCTCCCCTGCCTGGCCGGCAGCAGGGATCGAACTCGTGCTGCAGTGGCTGTGGTCTGCTTCATAGTGCGTTGCTTAATCCACTGTGCCACCAGGGAGGCCCAACCAATTATACTTTTAATACAACTCTTATTGTTTAATTCTTTGGTATTGGTGGTCTTCCAATATTGACTTTAGAGATCTTTATATTTTATTAATTATCAATCAGTAATTTATCTTGCCAATCAGTAATTCATCATCAAAATGCTTAACAACCAATTAATTTGTTTAGCAGGACAGAGATTTTACAACCACCTTCTGTAGGTGAATTTCCAGTTAGCACTTAATCATGCCTTTTACAGAATGGTAACTGTAAGGTAAGCCAAAACAATGGAGATCTGGCAGGGACCAGCTTGTGGAGCTGGGACCAACTTGTGGAGGGATATCTCAGGAGTGTCCTTCATACCTGGACCATCGTCAGACAATATGAGAAGCATGGCTCGCACCACTGAGGGAACCCAAAGTATATATACTATATTAAAAAATTGGAAGAAAAATATTATATAATATTTACATGGGTTGTTTTATCTTTGTCTATTCAAGACTTACTAAGTAATTAAAATTATTCCATATTCAAGTAATCCTCTCTTAATCATTA
Organism: Galemys pyrenaicus; assembly: GCA_019455555.1. Classification (NCBI taxonomy): domain Eukaryota; kingdom Metazoa; phylum Chordata; class Mammalia; order Eulipotyphla; family Talpidae; genus Galemys; species Galemys pyrenaicus. The sequence goes on along the minus strand of JAGFMF010011830.1, from coordinate 2,607,427 downwards.
GACATCATTTTCTTTCTGTATAAAATCATACATAGTACTGTTTTGTTATAGCTATTTAAGTTATGCTTTAGAATGGAAAACTCTCATGGATATTCATGTTAAACCATATGTAAGGAATGTGATGGTCAGGCTTTGTGCTATTGGCCTCTGTGGCTATCACCTGTGGCCTTGAATGCAGGAGGCATGTGGGAGTGTGGGTTCAGGGTATGCATGCCTACTGATAGACACCTGCAGTATGGTGTGAGCATGCATAAACAGGCACAGTTGAGCTGAGGTTGAGCCTATAAGGGCAGCAGAGGATGATCTGGCAGAAGAGTGGTGGACAGCAGTGGAGAGACCATGAGAGAATGTCAGAATGAGCCCTGAGACAGTGAAGATTCACTGGGGACTGGGAGGCCTGCCAGTCTCCCAGCCTCCAGGCCTCCTTACCAGTCCTGCACCTGGTTGCCTAACTACAAATGGTGTAGAAAGATCATTAAAAGCCTGAAAAAGCCATTGAAGGCTCCTTTACCCATCTTCCCAGATCCATAGAAAACCTGCCCCATGCCATCCTGGCACTAAGCCATAGATTCAATATACAGAGTTTGGACTGCACATAACTGTTTAAAAATTTTTATTAGCTCATTTCATATACTGATATGGTGAGGACAGAGAAATTCACAAGTTTCCACCATACAGTCTAACTATGTTCTAATATATTTTGTAAAAAATGAATTTTCAAAATGTGATTTTTCAAGATGTGAATTTTCAAGATATTTTAAAGGATTTGTATATGATGAAAAAGAAAACTGTCAATTATATAGTTATTGTCTTAGTTTATAAACCATTTGATAGTACCAGAAATATAAGGAAAGAAGCGAATTATAGTGTGCTTAAGAGGAAAAAATAGAGGTAAAAAAATCTTTCATGAGTAATTAGAATTTTGATGAGTTATTCATTAAAACATATCTCTTTTTTTTTTTAAACACAAGCATATTTATTTATTTATTTATGCATATAAGCACTGGGGTACAGGCCAGAGGTGTGGCGGAGGGAGGTGAGAAGATTCACCACAGACAGAGCAGAACAGGCAGATCAACAGAAGTACACTGCTGAGGGGAGCAGTGGGCACAGCAAGAGAGGTCTGCTGCGCCATGTGGGTCCCCTCCCTGGCTGACAGCAGGGATCAAACTCGTGCTGCAGTGACTGAGGTTTTGCTTCATAGTGCATTGCTTAACCCACTGCGCCACCAGGGAGGCCCTAAAACATATCTCTTTTAAAAAAGATTTTTTTTTAAATTATGCATACAAGAGCTGGGGTACAGGCAAGAATCAGGGGATGTGAGAGGACTTACCGGAGACAGAGCTGGGAACAGAAAAGGCAGATTGACTGGAACACACTGCTGAAGGCAGCAGCAGGCGAGGCAGGAGAGGTTTGCTGCGCCATGTGGGTCCCCTCCCGGGCTGGGGATCGAACTCGTGCTGCTGTGCTGTGGATGCTTCACAGCACAGTGCTCAACCCGCTGAACCACCAGGGAGGCTCTAAAGCATATCTTTAAATGGAAACCCATTGAGATAACTGAAATAGTGACACTGAAAATCAATCAATGGAGACAGCATAGTAATCATAAACAGCAGTTATAATAAAAAGCTTTAAAAATTATACCCATTATAGACTAATTAAGACAGTGATGAAAGGGGCCTCCCTGGTGGCGCAGTGGGTTAAGCAACGCACTATGAAGCAGATCACAGCCACTGCAGCACGAGTTCGATCCCCGCCGGCTAGGGAGGGGACCCACATGGCTCGGCAGACCTCTCCTGTTGTGCCCGCTGCTCCCCTCAGCAGTGTACTTCCATTGATCTGCCTGTTCTGCTCCCCCCCGCTCTCTGTGGTGAATCCTTTCACCCCCCCACACACCTCTGGCCTGTACCCCAGTGCTTACATGCATAAATAAATAAAATCTTTAAAAAAAAAGACATTGATGAATATTTTCCAATAAAAACAGAAAATCCAATGCATAAAGAAATATATGTACTTAATATTATGTTTAGAGAAAGCTTTGTATATAATAACTGTATATGGTCTCTAACATTTCTTCATGCATCTTCAGAAATTTTTCTTTCATGCTGAAGGTAATTTTCTTGCTTGAATTAGTCATAATAGGTTTAATATTTCAACCTATTCAACCACTTTTGACTGAAAAACACCAAAATCTCAGTCACTGGATGCAACAACAGCATTTTTTTCAAACACAAAGTTAAAAGCAGATGCTCTGGATTCGTTGGCTGTCCCCTTAAATAAAGTTAGGGATCTAGGCTTTTTTCATTTGGAGTTCCCTTCTCCGACGAGATAGAGACACAGTCTCACAGGAGAGCACATTTATTCTGTGCATGAATTTGCTTTACCTGTTTGTGTTGCTATGGCCAGTAGCACCATTCTTGGACTTAAAGAATATCTAAATAAGCCAATTTGAAATCCCACATAACATTGTTTCCCGGCAAAAGAGTTTACTGAGTGGAATACTCCCACACAGCACAGAGTGATGTTTTCTGAACATAGGAATTGTTGTTTCTCCCAAAGTCAGAACGTGTGGTTCTGAGAATCAAGAGGAAGATCTATTGGTGACTGCTCTCATTGTTATACCTAATAATCCTTTCCCCAAAATTTATTTCCCATCCTTGAAACTTTGGACTCTGCTGATTTACTGATCGCAGTTCCAGAGGCAGTTAAGAAGTTCTTTCTCCAGGGATTACAACGCTGTCCCATTGACTCAGAAGTTGAGACTGCCACCTGTCCATTTGGGGCTTTTCTTATCTCTGAATTTAATATTTAAAGGGGGAGATGGTATTGGATGGAGAGCTTGATCGTTACTATCAAGGAAAAAAATAGAATACTGCTATAATATAGGCATAAAGAGGACTATAGCTAGAACCTGGACGATACTCTAGGTTCATTAGCACGCACATATTTAACCACAAAAATAATGTGAAAAAAAACCAGAAACCTAATAATGACAGGTTAACTAAGGCATTCGATTTTCTAAAATAAATATCTGGGTCAATCTGCCAGGTTCATAAGCATAATCAACAGAGATAGTGGCTGAAGTCATAGAAATATGTGATAGGTAAATTAAGAAGTTATTTCAATTGTCCTCTGGTTTGCTATAGAAATATTTTCTTTCTTTCTTATGTTATTGTTTTAAATAAGGATGGGCAATGATGGTTAGTGTTTCACTTTTGTGCTCAATTATAGAATATCCAAAGTAGGATTATGACTGAAGCAGTAGGAAAACTAACATAGTCAATAGAGCAATAGGGTGATAATTAGCATATTTGTCTGTGTCCTCCCTTTTTGGAGAGGGAATGAGAATATTTTGACTAGAATAAATGCAGAAGTTTGAAGTTGTTGCTACAGAAGTTAAAAACTGTGAAGAGGAATGTGTGAAGAGGAACTGTGAAGATGCTGAAAGGACAGAGGTGAGGAATATGATGGAAGTTGCTCCTTGACTGCTCCCATCCACTCTTCCTCAATGTCTTCTGTAATGTTGCAGCTAGGATAGTTTACATTTCTGACCCACTGATCAATTTTTGCTCACAGGCGATAGATACTAAGAGAGTCTTGGAAAGTGAAGGAGATAAGTTACTTGTTTTTCTTGTTAGCAGTGTTTGAGCAACAGTAGTTTGATACTGCTCAGTTGTCTATTGTCATTACCACATTGTTTTCCTTGTTCTCTCTCAAGAGGTATCTGCTGCAGTCATTGTGGGTCTTTTAAAGCCATCACTGTATCGTCTCCTGGGTTCTCTCCTTTGAGTTCCTGAGGGACAAGAAGTAGCTGGAGGACACTCTATAATATGGGATCTGACTTCATTATTTTGGTGTTTGATTTTTTTTATATTTTATGTTCTCTCTCCCTCATCTGGGCAAGTTGATAAGGAAAACCTAAGAGTACCACATCCTCTGTCATGGGTGGGCCATTCAAACCTTACAGATCTTTAGACCACCCACAGGTACTCCTCCTAACCCCATATGCCAGTAGTGGAGTCATTAGAAAGGTCTAGTTACTCCCTATGCCTCACTTAAATCAGACTGGGTCTGCCTGTGCTTATTCTTTGTTGCCCAGATGCCCCTTCTGTGAGTAATAAACTGTTTCTCAATTCTCTTCATGGGTGGAGTGTCATTTTCAGTACCCTATATAATTGGGAGAGAGTCCGTTCACCTTTTTGAGGTGACCATAAAGAACAGTCCCACCTCAGAGGTGTAATTATCAAATTACATAAGATCATTCTCTGAGTTTCTAGCTTTTGCTAATCCACCTATTCCCTTTGTTCCCCTAGTGTGTTATTTGTCATTACCACTTTCCAAATTCTGAAAACTCAATGCCTTAAAGCGGACATTTATGATTGCACAGTTTCTGAGGGTCAAGAATGTGTGCTTAGCTTAGTGGGTGTCTTTGGATCTAAGTCTCTCAAGAGGTTGCTTTCAAACTGTTGGCAGTCATAGTGGTCTCCTCTGAAGGCTTATTTGGGAGGAGAAATCAGCTTCTAAGGCTCTCCTATGGTTGTTGGCAAGCTTCAGTTCTTTGTCATCTTTGCCTTTCATTCTATAGCTTTGCCTCATGACTTATCAGCTGTCTTTCTCTAGATGAGTAATCCAAGAGAGAGTAAAAGAAAGCATGCCAAGTAATAAGCCACAGTCTTTCATATCTTAATCATCAAAGTGACATCTCATTACTTCTGCTTTATTCTGTTCATTAGAAAAATCACCAGGTACAGCTCTACTCAAAATGAATTTATTGCACAAGATATAAATACTGGAGGTGGGGTTGTGGAGGCCATTTTATGGGCTCTACTACACCCAGCCCTAGGGGTAGGGAGCTGTTTCCTGCAATTATCTCTGAATTCCTTATGAGCACCTTTCCTGCTTTTTCAGCTCCTCAGATTATAGCCTTTGTAATCATTAGCTTGATATTAAATCTCCTCTCTTGAACACTGTGGTTTATTTTTCCTGACTTTCTAATGTACCTACAGTGTACATTAGAAACTCCTGCTGGAGGAGTTTCTTCAACTATCCAGCTCACAAGCAAAGAGAACATGGTAAACATTTGTACATATTCCATAACTCAGAACACTTATGTGACTAATATAACTGCAAAGGAGGATGACAAATGTATAGAGCAAATAAATATTAGTAAGATTAACAGTTTCTGCCACAGTGCTTAATTTTCAAGAAGTAATACACACATTGTCAACACCTCCTGGATACCACTTTCTCAGTTAAGCAACTTCCTTTACACAAATAAATTTTTGCAAAAACTCAAAGCACTCTGTAAAGCAATGATTTGAATGTACTTATTTATTTCCAGTGAATTCCTCATGTTGAGGCTATTTTCCAAAAAGCACTGGGAATAGCAGAAACTTCTATAGTTAACAATTACAGATTGTGTGATTCAAGTCTGTTTAATCTAGAAATTATTTTCACTTAGTTGTTATAGAATTAAAATATTAGTACTTGCTACTATGTAGCACTTTCAGAAAAGAATAGTAAATTACAGAAACCTTGGGCAATTTATTACTATAAATACACAGACTATGCAGTGATTATCTATTTGGGGGGACTTTGAAATAATTTGAGATAAATGATAATTTTATCTGTTTATGAAAGTTTATCTGCCATTTTTAAATACAACAGATATTTTTTATAGTCAAAATATGCAGATAGAATACACAGTTTAGTTAGCAGAAATTCTAATTTAATTTCTGTACTTTTAGAGTTATAATGATGAGATTATTCAATTGTAAAATAACTTCCCCAATTTTAAAATTTGATAAATACTATTTGGCATTTGTTTTCATTTTTTAACACATTTTCAAGTAAGTACTATATTTATGTAATGCCAACCCCCTCCAAAAAAAAAATACAAATTATGCCAAGGAATATCTCTTTTATACTCCTTACTCAATCCAAACAATTTGTCCTCCTCCCCTTCACAAGAGTAACTACTGTTGTTAGTTTATGTTGTTTCCTTCCAGAATTTCTTCATGCAGCCTCAAGTAAATATAAACATTTCTTCTCTTTATAAAGACATGGGTAGTATATACACTGTTCTGTATTATTATTTTTTTCACTTTACATATACTGTTGTATTGCCCAAAACTGTTTAAAGAAAGTTCTTCATTCTGTTTCTTATTCTTCCCCTCCACAGCTGCATATGCATTGTATTGTATTGTCTGATTATTGGTTTAACTGGTCTCCTAAAGATGAACATTAAGGTTATTTCCAAAGCTTTTGTTACTAAAATAAATAATGTTGTATGTGTGTTATTTTTATAAATCATATCCTAAAGTAATTTGTTGATTCCAGAGGAATATAATTTTGGTGTTTATAATTTTGTTACCAAATTGTTTCCCATAGTGGGTTGAGACAATTTTTATTTCAATCAGAAATATCTGAGAATGACTATTTCGTACAATTGTTAGTTTCCCAATTTAATTTTAATCACCCGAGAATTTCTAGTTGTGACAATATAATAATGTCACTATTCTTAAAATTTAATCAGATATTAAACTTACATCAAATATCTAAAAAGATCACAATCCCATATTTTGAATAGTTTCAAGGAGACAGTTTTAAAATATGTACATCAGGTTCCCTAAGTACATACACATGCTGCTGTTGGAGAACTAGGATCTGAATCTGTAAGATTGCCTTCTCTTACTAAGCTGAATTAGCTAACAATCTTGGAACACAAAGTTTTGAGCTACAGCTAAAATATAGCTTCTAAAATTTAGGTCTAGTTTCAACTTTGATACAGTCTTCAGTAGCATTCCTGAAATCAGTTTTCAAAGGTATAAATTTGCTGAGGATTTCTGACTGTAACGATCACTTTAACTATTGCTTTGAAATATTACCTATTTGAAAAATGTGTTAAAAAATGAAAACAAATGCCAAATAGTATTTAAGGTATCAAAATTTTAAAGTTGGGAAAGTTACTTTGAAATTGAATAATCTCGGGCCCTCCCTGGTGGCGCAGGTGGTTAAACAACGCACTATGAAGTAGACTGCAGCCACTGCAGCACGAGTTCGATCCCTGCTGCCAGCCGGGGAGGGAACCCGCATGGCGCGGAGGACCTCTCCTGCTGTGCCCGCTGCTCCCCTCAGCAGTGTGTTTCGTTTATCTGCCTGTTCTGTCCCCTGCTTTCTGTGGTGAATCCTCTCACCACCACCCCCACACCTCTGGCCTGTACCCCAGTGCTTGTATGCATAAATAAATCTTTAAAAAAAAAAAGAAATTGAATAATCTCATTGTTATAACTCTAAAAGTACTGAAGTTTACCATTAAGAATTTCTGCTAGTTTACTGAACTGATCTTAGCAATAGGTAACATTAATAGTTGTTGGAATATGCAACATATTGATACTGTCAGATTTTCAGGCCTAGTCCCCTAGCCAGGAATGGATCCCAGGCTGCAGTGGCAGCTCTGAGTCCAGCCACTAGATCATGAGGACGGGTTGGTGTTTCATGAAGTCCCAGAAGGAATTTTTCTGACCCTCAGGTATGCAAGTGAGAATAGGCAGATTTGTTTAGAGAAATAAAAAGTTAACTGAGGAGAAAAGGAATAGAAATAGTGGGACTCCCAGGTCAGTGGAACAAGGCAAGGGAGAGAAGTGGAATCATGTCTTAGGGAATGTATAATTTTCCTTCTAATTATTTTAAAGCCCCACCAGTCTTTTTGTGATAGCTCTTGATGGTCTCCCTCACTGCCTTAATGTCTCTGTGTCCAGAGCTAAGTCTCTGTGTCCCAGCCCTTAGCATACTTTTCTTTTTCGTCCTTGTTCTACACTGTCCAGTTGTCCCTAGTCCTGGGTGTTTGATTGGTATCCTTTGGAACTTGTTGCCTTTATCTCTGGAGCCTTCCTTAATTCTCCTGAACCCCAGCCTGCACTGACCCTGAAGCTGCCTAATTATCCCTAACTTCCCCACGGACACAATATCCTCACTCCACTGAAGTTTTACTTTTATTTTTATTTTTTTAAAGGTTTATTTATTTATGCATACAAGCACTGGGGTACAGGCCAGAGGTGTTGGGGTTGGGTGAGAGGATTCACCACAGATAGAGCAGGGAGCAAAACAGGCAGATCAACGGAAGTACACTGCTGAGGGGAGCAGCAGGCACAGCAGGAGAGGTCTGCTGCACCATATAGGTCTTCCCCTGCCTGGCAGGCAGCAGGGATCGAACTCGTGCTGCAGTGGCTGAGGTTTGCTTCATAGTGTGTTGCTTAACCCACTGCGCCACTAGGGAGGCCCTCCACTTAAGTTTTAAATGAGAAACAACATTGTAGTCTTTTGAAATCCAGACAATAAATTCTTTTCAATATAATCTTGCATGAAATCTTAGTTAAAATGATTTTAATCCACTGAAATTACATTTAGTTGTATAAACGAGGCTTAATGTCATCAAATTGTTATAATTTAAATATAGTTGTAGTCAATCTATAAAACAAAAATAGTCGGACAAAGGGATCACTCTGTTTTAAAAATATTAACATTAATTAATAATGGACTTAAGTAAACACTTATGAGTCAAAACTTTGGATAAATGTTCCAAATGTTCCATCTTGGATAAATGCTCCAAAGATTATGGGTTAAGGTTTACAGACTGTTTTAAATCCAACTAAAAAATGCTATCTAGTAGAAGCAGGTAACTGAGGTGTTAATATTAACATGCAAAATCAAGTCATGACTTTTTGTGTCCCCTAAAATGAATAGAATTACCTTCATAGGCCAAAATATTTGAGAAAACAAATGCCTTTTTTAGATAATCTGACCAAATCTCTGGTTCCCAGCTTTAGTATGTATTTGCTTATTTGTCTAAAGTAAGTGACAAGCATTCATATTGCAGTGATGAGTTCAAAAGGTTTCCCCTTAGAAGAGTTTCCTAATCTCTTTTTCTGGATTTTGGTCTTGCTTTTTTTGCTCCTTTTAGTTTAAGGATTTCACACCATTAAGATTTGATCTCTTTGTTTCACGTTAATAAAGGTTTAATGATAATCTGTTTGCCCCAGTCTGAAGGCTTAGTAAGACAGAAACAAAGAGAGTGGGATTCTTAGCCAGTTTAGGGTTTTTCCCATATCTGCAAAAATTAATCCCTTCAAAAATTTTGTTTGTGTTTCTAACTAAAGAGGCACCTCAAGTCTTTTACCCTGCAGCCCTCCTAGGGAAATGCAAATCATTATAAGAATCGATAGAGATTTTATTTTTTCCCCAGTCTTTTTTCTTTCTTTTCTTTCTTTTTGAAAGGCAGAGCAAGGCATGCATTTCTTTATCAGAAAGAGAAAACTTTCCACCAGTCTTTGGTGCTTACAGTAATTACGGAATAGAACTGTTGCTGATTTCTATTTCACTCTCTTTCACTGCATTTTTACTGTTGTTTTGTTTGTCTAAAACAACTTCTGATTTCACATCTGCCAACTTACCCTTGCTCTCATTAAAACTTGAACTGAAAAACCTCTCTTTAAAAAAGTCTGACCCTATGTTAGAGAGGCCTAACTAAAATTCCTTTCATTCTTTACTATTAATTAAAGCCACCTTTCCCTTAGGCAGTTCTATTTTAAAAAATAATATAATAAAGCAGATTAAAAAATACATGAGAAGGGAAAAGAGACTCAAAGAGGGAGAAATTGCTACATGTTTTGGAATCTTAACTGTATGCTCATTGTGGGTGGATACTCATATAATAAGTCATTAGTTTGGCTTTTCTTTCTACTTCGTTTCTCAAATCCGTATTCAGATCCTTTCTTCTAAAATTGACAGTACAGAGGAGGGAACATCATACAGTTATTAAACTAAGCAGAATGCATCCATCTGGCATGCCTTTCAGGAATCCAACCCACTAATTTTTGCTATGGGTTTGATGACTCAACCTCCTCAAATGCAGTACGGGGAAGAATTTCCTCATTTTGCAGAACTGCCAAATCTCATTCATTGGAGCGAAGACTCCTCATTTGGGGTTCATTTTTAGACAGTTGTTTATCTGTTTTTTTTTTTTTTTTTTTTAAATCTCTCTGCAGAGGGAGTCTGCCATGATTTTCGAAATACCGAGTAAACATATCCTCTCCCTACCCCCACGATGCTTCAGCTTTTTGGCTACTGAGCCATTTTGTTTCTCTCTCTCTCTCTCTCTCCTGAGCCATTTTGTTTCTCTCTCTCTCTCTCCTCTCTCTCTCTTCTGAGCCATTTTCTCTCTCTCTCCTGAGCCATTTTGTTTTCTCTCTCTCTCTCTCTCTTTTCTATCTCAGCTATATCTTTGTCTCAGTTGTCCTTTGAGGTTCCAATTTCCTTTCCCCATTGGAACACTTGTATAATTTACCTTTCGTGGGGGGAAAAAAATCCTTGCTTTATTTTTATCTTCCTCCATTTAATATTGTTCGTCTAGACTCACTTATTTTGTTTTAAAGTCGTCATAATAGGGAAGGCAAACTGCAGACTTAAGTGGCAATTTCTCTCCCAGCATTCTCTTGAGGGAGGTGCCTTAATTTCCTTGGACAGATGAGAAACAAAGGCCAGAATTCAAGTCACTTGCATAAAGTCCTGAGCTGGAAGTGGCTAGGCTGAGCATTATCCACAGTCATCTGGTCCTTCAAGAATTTTATTACATACAAAGAATATTTGGAAAAAAATATGCAAATTTTAAAGGACACTCCTATCAGTCCACCATGGGGCATGCTTTCCAGTTTTGCCCACTCAAAAACAAATCCTTCCATTTTCGAGGCTCTCGTCGGGTAACACAGCTCCTCGAGGCCCAGGTTCCCACTATTCCCGGCAAACGTGTCTTTTATTATGACTCAGCCCAGCCCGCTCTGCCAAGAGGCTGACGCGGGAGCGGAGGCGCCGGGGCCGCCGCTCGGGGGCGAGGGCTCGCGCGCGCCCCTCCCGCTTTACGGCTGCTGAAAACCGGCCCGCGCCCGGCAGCCGTACCGCAGACGAGCCCGCGCCCGCGCCGCTCAGGTAATCCGAGTCCTTCGGTTTTCAAAAGTTTTGCCGAAAGCAGTTTGGCGCTCTGAGGCGGCGCGGCCTCGACCGAGCCGTCGGGTTCTCGCTCCCGGCCGGATCGGCGCCGGCGCAGCGCTGACCGCACCCCAGCGCGGGTCCCGGGGCGCCGGCGAGGCATCAAGTACCCGGGCGGCGGGGCGAGCGCCACCTCGAGGGGCGGCGCGGCGGGAACCCCGCTCCGGCACCCCGGGACGCGCGCTGGCCAAAGGCGCCCCTATCCCCGTCCTGGGGCCCGGACGCTTCCGGAAGCCCAAGGTCTGAGAGTGGAGCCCTGCGGCTCCCGACGCGTAGTCGCGCGCTCGCCGCCCGCTGCCCGACGCGGCAACTAGCGGGACACAAGGGCAAAGCCGCGGCGCGGGGTTCTGGGCTTCGGGCTGGCTTGCCCAGGCGTCAGAGTGAGGCTGCAGAGACGCCCCGGAGGACTTTCTCGGGGAAGTTTAGGAATTTGCTGAAAGATCAGCCAGAGATAAGCGGCCGCACTGATTTCTACCCCAGTGTTCTGGCTTCCAACCGCATTTGCCCCAAAGTCTCCTTCTGCAGAGTTTTCCATCCTCTAGCCCCAACCCATCTTTCCCCATATGCTTTATTTATTTTTCCCTTTCGAGTTTCCCTCTACCTGGGTAGCTCATCTTTGGTGTCTTGTATTCTTTTGTCCCTCACTGTTGGAGTAATAAGCACACACACATACATTATCCTTTACTTTCTATCTTCCTTAGCGATTGGTGTTTGCTTAGGATAGTTTGTGCATCATGAGGAGTGGAGGAATGGTTCCTGGACCTGTACATGCGACTGAGTTATTGGGGTGCATGTTCTGCCTCAAATAGCCATGCAGAGCAGAAGACACAGGTTTATTTGAAACTGACGTTAAAACAGATCTTGGTGCTGCTTCTCTTGATGGACTGCATCTTGATACACATAAGCAGTTATTTCATAGTTTCCTGTGGTGTTCAGTGCGTTCAGTTCAGCCCAACAAACAGGTCTTTGAATGCCAACATGAATAACTAGAGCCAGGTTAAGGGAGAAGACTCAGTCCCTGCCCTCCAGAGACTCCATACCCAGATGGGACCACGGTGAGTGCTGGGATAGCAGCACAAACTGTTCTGTGCCAGTGGAGAATGGGTTTTAAACTGGCCTTTGATGTTTGAGTAGAATTTTCTCAATTTCTTCTTTTTTCTTAACAGGAAGAGGGATTCTTTCAAGAATCCTTTCACGTCAAACTGTTCAGAGATTTTTCTGCCTTTGCTATCAGCAGTAATCAGTGCTCTCAAACATTCTGGGAAATATGAAAGAACCTTCTCTCCAGGAGGGTGATCTAATGTATTCCTGGTGCAAAACACCAGAGTATAATACAGACTTTATTATAGGGCCAATAAGAATGAATTGATAGTTTATTTCCTTCATTTCCTTAATGTTTACTTGAAGCATAGTAGGCGCTAGGCAGAGAGCTCAATACCCTGTATTAGTTTAGTCTGGAACTATTTAGTGAGAGCTTAATACCTGCCAAGCATTGTTTTTGTCATTGGATTAAATAAAGCACTACCTTTTTAGAATATACATCCTGGCAGAGGCAGTGAATTATATAGCGCATATATAAGAAGTGTATATAACACCCAACAAAAAAGTATATAATATGTAGCAAATATAAAATTATATATAAATAGAACAAACAATAAATGGAACACATAATAAATATTAAAAAATTCATACTATAATAAGTGCTGTGGAACAACAAAATAAGAAAGGGTTTGTGTGTGTGTGTATGTGTCTTTAGTAATTTAAAAAGGACTGTAAAGAAAGGCCTCAAGAGAAGGTGACATTTCAGTCTGCCTGAAATCAGGTGAGAGAGTAAGCCATGCAAGGTTTGGGATAGGAACTTTCTGGGTGCCTGATATATACTGTATGTTCAAAATCAGCAAAAAAAAAAAAAAAAAAAAAAAAAGCCAGTGTGGGGGGAATGAAGGAGGGATGGAAATAGGATATGTGGTTTTAATGATGCTAAGTAGTATTAAGTAGTCTAGTAAGTGATTGTAATGACTAGCTCTTATATAGCAGAGGGAAACTATATAGCAGAAGCAGGTTTATTGCAGTGGTGCTGGCTCAGCGGATTCTCATCCAAAGGCTGAACCCCATCTGTAGGAACTCAAAGGCATATAAACACTTTCAGTTTCTATAAAGTTCCAGGTGGGTTTCTATTCGCAGCTGTATGTGGTCAGATCACATGGCTACATATCAAGAAGTGAGTTGTATAATTGCATACCAAGGAGTGAGTAAAGGGTCAGTAGTCATGGGACTCCTCCCCCCACCCCAGGTCCATTCTGCCTCATGGCAGTACCTGGTCTAACATGAAGCAAGATTCATACCAGGATCTAAGTTGCATACCAGGAACTGAGCAAAAGGTTGTTACTAAAACTCACCAGGCTGTTTGTCTGAGGTCACCATGCTTGATTATATTTACTTAAAGAAATATGGGAAGCTTTTGGGCCATTGTGATCAGCACTGGCTAATAACATAATTGTTTAATACTGTTACTCTGGCTGCTGTGTCGAGAATAGACTGAAGGAAGGCAAGGGTAGTGGTGGGGTACCAGTGAGGCTATTTTAATAATTCATATACCAGATGACAGTGGAGGTGGTAAAAAATTCAGATTCTAGATATATTTGAGGGTACAGTCCATCTTCTTGTAGTACAGTTCATTTTAGTATCTGCTAACTGATTGGATAGTGTGTGAAAGCCAAAAAAAAAAAAAAAAAGAAAGAAAGAAGGAGAACTTAGTTGCAGAAACAATTGTAAAGATAGGCTCCATCCGCTGAGTTGGAGAAGATAGGAGAATGATGTGATAATGAGGATTGTTAAGTTGGATTTGCATTTATTAGGATTAGATGTGTTTTAGTGGAAACATCAACTAGGTAACCAGGCATTTTGAAGAAAGTCCAGGCAAATGTTATTCATTTAGGAAACATAACATAAAACTGGTCTTAAAAGCAAAGGAATTGGGTAAATTCATCAAAAATATGTAGGATTAGAAAACTAAAGAGGATCAAGCCTTGGGGGCACTCCAACAATGTGAGGTAAAGGAACAATCAGCAAAAGATTATGAAGAAGAGAGGTGTATTACTTGGTAAGAGGAAGAGCTGGAGAGTGTGGAATCCTGTACACCAAAGAAAGTAGGGGGCTAGTTGACTGTTTTAAGGATGATGATTGATAATTTTTTCAGCGAAGGAAATAATTGATGACTTTGGTTGATATATGTTTGCATGGAATGGTAAGAGGTAAAATTTTATTTGTTATCTGTTTGACAGAATAGAAGAGAAATTGAAGATGGTGATGGTATATATCCTTGAAATTTTTTATTGAAATAGAAGGGAGAGAATGGAGGTTTATTTGGAGGACTCTGATATAAAGAGTGTCATGTGCAAAACCATGATATGCAGTTATAGTAATGTGAAAGAGCCAGTAGAAATGGAAAATTGATGATGCAGTGAAGAGTGAAACAGTGTTAAGTACATAGAGAGGAAACAAGAGAGGTTATCTGAATGTAGTAAGAGTGAGGAAAGGGTGTATGTACATTCAGGCAGGAGTGTATCCGGATGTTCTCTTTGGGTCACTTTTCTCATTGTGTAGCGGGGCAGATAGCTGTGATATGTGAGAAATTTGTATGAGGTGTTATCTTTTTTCCCTTTAGGTCAGGGATATATTCTACAAAAGAATACTTTGAAATTCTGAGACTTTCTTGAAGCAAAGTGCTTTGTGTTTTGTTGAGGAAAGAAGAGAGGTAATTTCTACTTGGGACAAGACTTGGAAATATAGTTGATTTTATAAAATTAAATTTAGCTAGAAGCAAGAAGAAATAAAGTAAGCAAGATAAAATGATACTGTAAAATTTGGGAAAGGCTTTAAGATATGTATGGTAAAAACACTGAATATTCCCACTTGTACTAACTACTGTAAAGTTCTTAGAATATGACCATCATTTCAGAGACAACACTTTATTTTTTAAGTCAGGCGTGATCTGATCAAAAACTGTTATTGTTGGTGGTGCATCTGCTTATGGAGATGCTACTAGGCCTGGAAAGGATGTTAGCTAGCAATAGATATCAGGTTGTACTTTGAGAATTATACAACAGAGATTGAATTGGCAACATAATGTGTGTGTGGAACTTGCTCATTTTGATAACATTGTGTATAGATATTGGAGTTTGACAAGATGGAGAGAATTATTAGAAGAGGAAATAGTAGCTTGTTTGAGATGATTTTCATTTAGTTATTTAAAGACTTTTTGTTTATTGGATTCTGATCATAAAACAGGGTTCTATGTGAGGCCTTTATGGGAGTAGTGATACCAAGATGCAGATGCCCTCATGTTTGCTCTCAATTTACCATTTGTAATAGAAAAAAGAAGAAATGAATACACACACATATTCTGACAGAATTGATAAATGCCTTATGAAGAGTACTGAGTGCTTTGAGAGTTTTTTCCCCCCAGCTTTTTTTTTATTATGGAAATTATCTGACAAACAGAAATAGAATAGTAAAGTGAGCCCCAGTGTACTCATCACCCTTCATAATTTATCAATTTTCCGCATCACCCTTCACAATCTATCAATTTTCTGCTGATCTTGTATATTGTTAGAGAATAGGAAAGAGAGAGATTGTTTCTTTTATACATCAGGATAGGAAAACTTCAGGAAGTGTAGTCTATATGGAGAAGTAGAACATTGAACTTAATTGTGGAGTTCTTGGTTCTAGTTCTATACCTACCAATACCTTTTTCGATAATTTTCTACTACTAAATTTACTTTCACTGTAGAGTACAATTGTTATTAAACAGCAGAGAGCTGTAGTTTAAGGCCCTCAGGCCAAATCCAGCTTGGCACCTGTTTTTGTAAGTGAAGTTATAATGTAACACATCAGTTTATTGTCTTTTTCTACATTTGTCACAAACTAATTGAGGCAGAGATAGTGTGGCTAGAGAACTCTAAAATATTTATTGTTTGACCTTTTCTAGAATGCTTGCCAATTCCTGATCTACATGACCTCTGAGATTCCTTTAGTTCTAATACATTAGTTAACTTATTAACAGTGTTCTGTACTAGCTGACTATAAATTAGCAACAAATGATTTTTTTTTAGCTTTTGCTAAGACTGTGTACAGTTGAATTTGTTTATATATATTAACTCATTTAATCAGATTCAAAAACCTATCTGGTAGGTTCTATTATTTTGGCAAATGAAACTGTGTCATAAAGTAGATAAGTAACTTGCTCAGTGTTACACAGTAATCAGTCATGGAGCTTGGCTGCCTTGTTTCAGCATCCGTATTTTTAATTAGAATGCTCTCTTTAGAGACATAGACAAAATATCTGTGAAGAATTTTGTTCAATCAGAAAATGAAAATCAATTCATAAATCAATGGTTCACTCTTAAAGTCTTAAATAATTGTGTTTATAAATGTAACAGCTTTAAGATGTGACTAATCCTGAATGTACCTTACAGTTGAACAATGTATGAAATCCAAATATGCCCAGATAGAAAATTCTAGTACATTATCATTTTCTCATGAAACCTTAGAAAACTAAGGTTTCTCAGGAAACCTTAGATACCTCAGTAGGCCACTGGGACCATTATTTCTTGCGACAATATTTACCAGTTTCCAAGAGATCAGGGGTCCATCTCTTGAGTGTATTACATGAGTGCTAAGTCAAAGGACCAGGTGTTAAGGGCCCAGAAGTTTAGTCCCAGTTTTGTTCATGGCTAACATTTATGTTCATGTCTTCTGTTGCCCTCTGGCCTTGTTCTTTTTTTTTTTTTTTTTTTTTTTAATTTAAAAGCAAGGAGGTAGGGGGCCTCCTTGTTGGCAGAAGGAATTGAGTTACAGCACTATGAAGCTATCTGAAGCCGGTACGGCACAAGTTTGATCCTTGGCTAGGTTGGTGACCCACATGATATAGCAGACCTCTCCTGTTTAAGCAAGGAGGTAGCTTAAGATTACCTTAAGGCTTTCTACAATTCAAAACTATAATTTTTAATATGGTATAGTCAAATAAATAGATGAGCTAGTGACATGGAGTAACTGGATTTGTTAAAGCAAAATTTAAACTCCTCTCTGCACACGCAAACATATATATGGATATGTATTTGCATAACTATCATAATGCCATATGCTATATCTATAAAATTGATGTGATGTTTTTTTATGTGACTTATATTGGTATATAGGTAATTGAATTTCTGGCCTTATGTTTGTATGTTTTTGTTTTTGTGTGAGGGAGCATGTTTTGTTCTCAAAACATATATGGAAAGAGTTAATGAATTCCTTTGACCTCTAATCTGGTAGTGTTTCTCATATTTTCATTAACAAAATTTTATTCATTGCTCAATTTCTTTGCCAGTTAAAGCAAACAGTATGAATTGTCTGTTTTGTACTATTGGATGGGATACTGATGTCAGACAAAATTATAATCTAATTGTTTTGACATTTTGATCTGAGCTGTTTTGATAAAAATGTTGATTTTATATTGTATTAAAACCTAGTATTTTTAGCTCAGCATGATTTTTCCTTAACTTATTTAAAAATATAGTACAATTTTAAAAAAAACTTCACTTTAATCATAATAGGAATTTATAATCTCAGCATTACTAACACACTGTGATTTTATAAGAATGTTACAAATATACTTTTAAAAATATTTAGTCATGAAAAATTTAAATGTCAAGAATCCTTTAAAAACATGCAATGAAAATTCTTATTTTTGCGTTATTTCCATTGCATACGAAACCATGTATGACTATTTTCTACATAACAAAAGACATCTTGCTTTTTTACAAACTTGAAGTGTAAGATTATTCATGAACTTCTTCATTTTTATGACTTGACTTTATTAGTGTAGCCTCATCTATTGGTAAATTTATGACCCTGCATAGACTGTGCACCTCTGCTCTGAGTCCAGTCACCATTGGTAAACACAATAGCCTCAAATAACATGTTCTTAAATGTACTTTGCATCTCCTTACCTTTTTTACACTTAAAATGTAGGAAAAAAAAAACACAAAACAGAAACACTTTAAAACAAATCATATTCTTTCTGTAAATAGTAGTGTTTTTTCTTCCTCTTCATTTTCAATTCAACTGTTCAGTAATTTGAAAAATTCTTGGGGCATTTCCTGGTTCTAAGACACACATCCTAGTCAGTTCCCAGAGGGGTCTTTCAGGTATTTTGAACCAAACCTAAAATGCATTCCTGCTAGCCTTCAGCACTCTCAGAGTGTGTTCAAAACAATGTAAACACCTTCTGGTGCACTGTAACACTTTTTTGAAATGCTGGCCATAGAAGTCAGCTTGAAATTTTTAATTATATTAAGGTGATAAAACTATCCTCTATTTGACCTTCTCGATGTTGTAAATCAGACTGGGAATAATTTAGGAGACCTTAGAGTTTTAGACTTTTCCCTAAATTTAATTTTGCTAAGTTTCCAGAAAATTTTAAAACTAAGAATCAGGTATTTTAAAGGAAAATGACTGCTCATTATGCAGGAAGCCTACTTTCATGTGAGTGTGTTTGTAAAAATTGCTTTAATTCTTCACTGCTTCTCGTTGAGAAGAGATCGTGTGTGAGTAATGTTTCCCAGGGAGACTCTTTTTAGGAGATAGAAGGTTCCCAGAATAAGTCTTTTTCTGGTGGACATATTTGAGATCATAAAGTGCTACAGTTATACCACTTTTAAGAATTTTCCCCAGGGCCTCCCTGGTGGCGCAGTGGGTTAAGCAACGCACTATGAAGCAAACCGCAACCACTGCAGCACGAGTTTGATCCCTGCTGCCGGGCAGAGAGGGGACACACATGGTGCAGCAGACCTCTCCTGCTGTGCCTGCTGCTCCCCTCAGCAGTGTACTTCCGTTGATCTGCCTATTCTGCTCCCCGCTCTGTCTGTGGTGAATCCTCTCACCCGCCCCCCACACCTCTGGCCTGTACCCCAGTGCTTGTATGCATAAATAAATAAATCTTTAAAAAAAAAAAAAAGAATTTTCCCCAAGGTAGCCTAGTTACCAAGAGTCTGGAGGTTACCCCAGAATAAGCCTGTCTAAATGACTTAAAAGTTACCATCTTGGACCTGGAGAGAAAGATGATTGTCCAGGCCAGCTATGGGCCTGTGTTGGAGGGCTCCAAGCCACAGGTAGACATGACTATCTTCTTGAACTATCAAATTATCTAAAAACAAGTTTTGAGAAAATAATTAAGGATTTAAAAATATATATATTTATGTATGCATACAAGAGCTGGGGTACAGGCCAGAGTCACGGGAGGTGAGAGGATTCACCATAGACAGAGTGGGGAGCAGAACAGGTGAATCTACTGAAATACACTACTGAGGGAAGCAGCGGGAGAGGCAGGAGAGAGGTCTGCTATGCCATGTGGGACCCCTCCCTGGCTGGGGATTAAACTCCTGCTGCTGTGCCCTGGATGATTCACAGTATAGCACTTAACCCACTGCTCCACCAGGTAGGCCCTATATTAAGGAGTTTAACTGACAGATATCTAAAAACTTAAAGGAATGTGATGTCCAAAGTCAAATAATTTTTAAAATAATTAAAGACTTCAAAATAATTTCTTGATTTTAGTAGATCTCTGAAATATAAAAAAATAAATTTTCAAACCTCAGGATAAGGAAAAGAGGACCTATAGGTAGTTAGTTTGGTTATGATAGCCACATCATGTTTAGTATTAGTTTATTGTGTACCATCAGACACATTATTGTTATTCTGCATCTACTTTGATATTACTTGCTTTCCTCGTTTTTACCCACTCTAACAATGTGCCCCTCCCCTCTTTCTATTTCCCACTTACATTTCTGGCAGTAAGATATTAAGATTTATGTGATGTGTACTCCCTCATTTTTAGTTTTTATTTTGAAGTTATAGAGGAATATGCAAAGGCTGTGCAGGGAGGTTCTGTGTTCTCTTTACTCAGTATCCCCTATCGCTTGCACTTTATATAATTAGTTTAATATCAAAATGTGGAATCAACATTAGTACAACATGAATGAATAGGACTGTATGCATTCATGCAATTACCACCACAATCAAGACACAAAGCTGTTTCATACCATGAAGATCCCCTTATAGCATCTGGCAACAGCAATTCTGAAAGAAACAGGGGTATTTGTTAGTTGGGAGTCACTTTCTTCCATTTAATTTTTGAAATGTTTTTTATACAAATTCTAGATCATTTTGTATTCTGGGCCCCCAAAAGAGAAATATTATCATTAGACTACCATAGAGCTTAAACAGTTACCAAATAAAAGTATTTGAAAACATATTACCAAGTTTTAGAAGGTTAGATATTCATATTCCTGAAGGTAGGGTAATGGCATACAGTTTATTTATTTTTATGGCTAATACTTAAATGTATTGGAATTGGGCAATACTTAAAAGAGAAAATGCAGGATCAAATAGAAAGATGGGTGTTACTGAGGGTCTCATGCACCCTGTATCTTGTGTGGAACTCAGAGTTGGAGAAAAATAACCTGTTGGCATTACTGACAACAGTATTTACTGACATTGTGCCACGTTTGATTTAATAGGTATTAATGTCTACAGAAACTACGTTAATGTTACCAACTTTATTATTTTGTTTGATCAACAGCACATGAGGATAATTATTCCAGTCCTTTTTTAAAATATTTATTTATTTATACAAGAGCTGGGGTACAGGCCAGAGTCATGGGAGGTGAGAGGATTCAGAGACAGAGTGGGGAGCAGAACATGCAGATCCTTTGAAGTTCATTGCTGAAGGGAGCAGCGGGCAAGGCAGGAGAGGTCTGCTCTGCCATATGGGGCCCCTCCCTGGTCTGGGATTGAACTAGGGTAGGGGTGCTGTGCCACAGATGCTTCACAGTGCGGCGCTCAACCTGCTGCTCCACCATTGAGGCCCCTTTCCAGTCTTAGAAATCTTTCCTAATAGGTTTTCTCAGAAGTATTTTCAGTCATTCATAGACTGGGATTTCAGTCATGTATTGGCACATGAACAGTGTAAATGAATTAAGATACAGTTACACTTAGTTCTCACAGCTAATATGATCTTTATAGTTTTAGCTTTTGAAAATTTAGGATTTGGACATTGAAAATTTCAGTCTTCTGTTTTTCAGCTGCACAAGCAATAAGTTAGTCTTTTTGGAGTTTTGGAGACACTGTTGAAATTTTGAACTGCAGTAACAATAACTGTTTCCCCATTAGCCTTTTTCATTCTTTTATGTTATCTGAAAAAACAAAGAATTCCTGTCTCCTCAGATTTTACTCTGTAACCTGAATGTTACTCAAAATATTGCTATTATAATTAAACATTAAGTCCAGATCATTTTTATTTCCATTTCATTCCTTATCAGTTTTTCAAGGTTAAAACAGGAAACCAATTTTTTTTTTGTTTGGTTTTTCTTTATTTTGCTAACTTTGAGAGTTGGGAACATAGAAAGAGTAAGACACTTTCATCTACTCAAATAGATTTTATTCTTTTTCACCAGTTGAAAATGATACAGATTTCCTCCAAAATCCTTACGTCACTAAGAATGAAATGACATTTATTTTTATGGTTACTAACTATTGAAGATGTTTCAAGTTAATAAAAAAAATCATATTGTATATGTAGAATGAGAAAGGATGGCTTTACCTTCAGCAAGGATAATTTGGTAAGCTTCCACATGTCTCTACTTTTGTATCAACATCATTTGGGGGATGTTGATGTGAATTCTAAGGTTTACTTTATTGCAAATATTAGAGACAGTGAAATTGGTGAGATTCATATAACTCATTATCACTAGTCCTTCCCTTAAAGGAGAATGTTCCTCTTAATGTCTGTGTTTCCTGGTATATAGCTATACAAAAAAAGATGTTCTCTTATTTGCTCAGTATCAAATATAAAAATCTAATTTGTAATTTTTCATATCATTGTTACCAAGGATTCAATTTTAAGGAAAGCAGAAAACTACATAATAGAAGCTTGATATGTTTATATTATAATCTAGATAGTTTCCTAGAATGTATCCAATTTGAACTCCTCTAAGCATTTTTTTTATGACTAAAAAATCACAATGTGTTCAGGACAAAGTAGTTACAAAACCTGTAAATCAGTCTTTGATAAAAATGACTTGCTATTATACTTGTCTCTATTTCTGATTATTTAAAAAATTGTTTTATTTCTCTTGTTTTTTTGGCTTATATGTCTTTGAAGGTAGTAGAAAAAATATCTTTTACACATTTTCACAAATAACATTTAGTCTACATAATTATTCACTTTAATATAAACAAATCACATCACAACTGAAAAAAAAAATGCTTGTTAATGCAGCGCTAAGGCTAATGGACAGAAGGGTCTTCACAGTTTGGAATCTGTATTTTAGTAGCTCACCTTTGAGCAGTTTATTCCCTGGTAGGATATCTGCCTGTTTTTCTCTTGCACATTTTTGACCCATTTCTGATAATTATGATGAACTTTCAGAATTTTAATTTATTCCTTTCTTTAATATGACATTAATAATAGCCCAGTATACAAGGACTGTTGTAAGTACAAATTAAGGTGGCATGTGGGGAAACTGTATTATCCTACATACGTGAATATTTTTGTAGATAGTCAAATCTGGGTTTAGATCCCATTTTTGCACTTAAGTATTTTTCTCTGTAATTACTGGCAACTTGATTGCCCTCTATTTTTTTCATTCCAAATGGGAATTATCTTACCTACCTCAGAAGTTAATATATTTTAAATTATAAATTAAAAATTGCATTTTTACATTGTAAATCTGACAATAATGTATGTGAAGTACCTAGTATATGCTGTGGCACTCAACACAATAAATACTATTTTTATTTCTCTTTCCCTTTTCACTGTTTTTCTCATTCTCTACAGTCTCAGGGAAGGATGCCTTTTGAGAATAGATATTGGCCGGGTTGAAACCATTTTGTTCTCTGTCCTTTGACAAGCCCCAAGCAAAGGACCCTTTTTTTTTTTTTTAAAGGAAAGTCTTCATGGAAGTTAGTGAGGAGGTTTCCTTGTGATGAAAGACAACAGATTTTACAAGTCACTATTCAACAACAGTTGTTTGACATCTGTTCATCTAATACTGTCACTACTCTGCTTAAATATCTCTGGTGGCGCGTCACATCTTATTCCACTGAACAAGGTCCATTGTAATCTGACCTCCATTAAAGAACCCACTCTCTTCTCCTGTGCCCTACTCAACATAATTTTGATACAGTTTCCTAACTGTACACTGTCTGGAATGTCTTTCACTCTTTTTCTCTAAAGGACAAGTGCCTGTGTGTTCAACAAGGCTGAGTTAAAATATCTTTTTGTAAATTTCCATCCATTCCACCCCTAGAGCAGTTATACTCCCTCAGTTTTGGTATTGTATTCTCTTGTAATATGACTGCCTTTATTAATACAATTTTTGATGTTTAACTCCATGTTCTGTTTGTCACATGGAGAAAGATAATGTCTTCTTCTTTGCCTCTATATTCATCTAGCATTACAGTGCCCAGTTTATGCTTATTAAATGAATTTATCCTCATAATCAAAATTAAGTCCCCTATCATGGGCTATAACATAGCAGCCCAAACCAGAATTCAGAATTCAGCTGACCTGAATTCTTCTTCTACCACTGATATAAAGATGCACTTCCCCAAACAGATTATAATCTCTTAAATATACTTTAAAATTAGACTTGGCAGGTAACACAGAGGTCGCCTAGGCTAACATTAGATAGGATTGGTGATTGAAGATATAACTTCATCTTATTTTTTTTACTGCCTTTTTTTGCTACATAAGCAAAACTGATGTAGTCAGAAGTGAAGATAGGTCAATAGACAGGAATTGACAATTTTTTTTTTCCCCTGAGCGTGTTTGCGAATATCAAACAGGACCAGGTTTTTTCCCCTTTGCCAGGAGAAAAGCACAATGAGAGAGAGATTGAAAGAGAAAGAATGTATGTGTTTGGGTGGATAGGTGAGGGATGAGAAGGAGGATGAATCCTGAAATCATACAATGGAATTCTGTTTCTCATAGTCCACAGACACTTGAAGTAAGTAGGAAGTGGACTTAGTGAGGAAAGAAGCAGGAAACAAGCATATTAAAGATGTTCGAGAGTTGTTTTAAACAGCTATTGGGAAGAGCAGAGAAATTGAAAAATTGAATAAGCTTGGCTATGTTTTTCCCCAAGAGAAATATTGGGATGTATGACTTGAAGCAAGGTTTATGGATATACCTAGAAAATCAGTGTTTTTGGTTTATTTATTTAAAGACTGGTAAGAGATAATTGGTGACCACTTGGGCCTACAATTCAGTTTAGTTGAGTTTAATAAACATGGAGAAGAGCTATTCTTAGCTCATAGAATTTTTGCCTAAGCAAAGCTTATGTTATAATTGAAGGAATGCAAAAATAAAACAATTACTAAAAGGTAAAAAGGAGATTAGTACTGAAGGTAAAATAATTGTGGTTTCTTTACTTCACAAAACTTTATTTTGAGGTTTTGATTTCTGCTCCATAGACTGGAGAGACAATGCTTTGATACTGATATTAGATAGCAGTAGCTATCATCTAGATAGAATTTGCTTTTTCAAAAGTTTGGTATGTACTCCAACTCCATCTCCAGCACATTCTTTGTCTTGTTTATTGATTCTGAACATGTGAATGTCAAAAGTGAGCTTGGTAACTTGAAAGAAGTGTTATATTTTTCAAGAATCAGCTCATTGCTCTAACAGCTTTTTTTTAATGTATCCTTCATTGGGAGCATATCACAACCTTCTTGACAATATCTAATTAAATAAAACTAATAAATTATGAGAAGTGTTAGAATACAGTAATACTATATTCATGTTTGACTGCATTATTCTCTGTAGAACATGATTTTTATGATCAAAGAGGTATAAATTTTAAGAGATCATCTCATTTAGCCCTTTTAACTTATATAGAATTGTTAACTGAGTAGTTTAGACTCTCATAGCACTGACTCAGTTTATACCAAGTTGGACAGAAATTGGTGTCCTGGCTTACAATTTAGATCTCTACTGCTATTCAAATTACAAGTTGGTTTTTTTTTTTTTAAGATCTTTTGTTGTTAGAAATATCAGTCTTTCTATCTTTTATTAAAATGTGTGGATGCACTTTTTCATCCATTATTTCATATTATTTTGGTGAAAATATTTGACTTCCTAATTTAGTTAATACTTTCTTCAAGCATCTGTTACATTTCTTGGGGCTGCAGTGATGGTCATAATTGCAAGACACATTTTTCTAGGGCAGAGAAAGATCTGAGAGAATGGGCAGGTCGGAGGAAAGGGGTAGTTTAAGGGAGTGGTTCCTAGTACATTTAGAACATTTCCACTATTCTTTGACAAAATAAGAAAACAAGAATTATGCAGTAAAGTTCTTCACCTCCTTTTTAAATATAATTATATCTTGAATTACATTTTGACTAAAAGTTGATGTCAACCTGGTACGAATAAATAATTTTGTTTTGTTATTAACTTTATGGGTACATGATGACCGGAAGTAAGAGGAGAGACTCCTCCAGAATCTATAGTGCTGCTGAGGGAGAAAAAGCTCAAATGAGACTTCTTACTAGATGACTCAGTGATTTGAAGCATATCTGGAAAGGGAGAGATAAGAGACCACTGTATCTGAAACTGGAGGAGATGTCAAGTGAGGATAGTGGGGAAGAAGGGAAGATGAAAATGAATGCTGTTTATTTGATTTTCTCATGGTTGATGTTAAATAAAGTTTGTATGCATCGGACGTTGAATGCACAGTAACTAGGAAAAACACTTATTTGGAGTTCTGTGCATCTGTGTTGGATTCATTTGGTAATTTTAGCCGAATTATAGAATCACTAAGTGCTTCACCCTCAAAATGGGAATTAAAAATGCTGGTTTTTAAAGCACTTTAGGCTCCTCAGATGAAGTACACAACTGTAAGTTTCAAAAATAGTTTCGTACTTGGATACAGTCTTTGAAATGGGATTCAACTGAAGCTTTACAAATTGGTATTAGAGCTTCTAATGACAGCAATCTTGCCTTTTGTTCATATTTTCAAAACCACCTGCATGCTATATTGTTCATGCTCTGTAATTATGAAGTGATGTGAAAGAATTATTTAATTTCTTGGAAAGTTGCCTTAACATGTTAATGGGTCTCTGGCAACATAGCATTGCCAAGATTAAAAATGAAACCTGCTTTACAGATGATCTGACTTCAAAGGAATATAAATGCATGCTGTTAAAGCAACATGAAAACACAAAACATAAACCAAAACAATTCTTCCCTCCCCCATCAATGACACCTGTAAATATCCTACCCTCCTAAAATAAGAGGATACTCTAGAATACATTAAGAAGTATGACATCTGGAAACAAGCATATGCTGTAAAACATATAAACTATTTTTGGCTCTTTTTCCTTCTTCATAGGATTTAAGCCCTACATGTGTTTCCTTCTTGGATCAAGAAGAAAAATAATTCAAATATCAATTTTGTGTTTGGTTTGATTTTTTTGTTCTTGTAGAAAAAATGGTATGGAAAAAAATGGAAATTTGAGCTTTTATTCCTGTTTGAAGACTGTCTATAAAGACTCAAGTATTATAGGTCATGTGTTTAAGACTTACTGTTTCATTTTCTAATAGCACGGTAAAATTATTTTAGATAATATTTTTTCGAAAAACAAACATTTTTTCTAAAAGTCAAAGTAATACAAAATCATTGTAAGCATTCAGAAAACATAGGAATATATTAAAAAATTGACTAAAAATCACTTATAATTTACTACCCAGAGGTATTCTGTTCAAATCTATCACTATTTGTAGATGATGTGATTTTATATATATAGAAAACCCTAAAGATTCTGTTAAAATCTTAGCATTTTTTTTCTTTTGAATTTTTCTCTTTATTTTTTCTTTCATTTTTGAGATTTATCTGAAATTTTAACATTCTGCTTTTTCAGCATACATATCCAACACATTTAAAATATCTAATTTCTGGTACAAGATTACCTTAGTGATATTAATTTCTATTGTTGGACATTTAAATTGTTTGATAAAAACATGTTTGTTTGTTTGTTTTGTGGTTTTCTTTATCAAACCAGTAAACTTACTGAGTATTTGTTTAAGATTAGATTTCTTTTGCTCATTCTCTCAATTACATGCTAACTTCTGGTACCTTTACTCTTTGTGATCTGAAAAACTTCTTGACGACCAGTATATCAACTTCACTTGAGCTGTGAGGAATATATTGTGATTGTAGAAAAGCAAAATATATATGGCTCCTTTCATTAGATTACCATGAATCTTCACAGGAGAATTTTATGCAGCTTGAGTCATAAATAGACATAGAATATAAACAAAGGTGCTAATTAGAATGTAAGGAATGTAATGCTGCTCATTCACTGTATAGTTTCTTTTTTCTAGTATTAAGCATTTTGCCTTAGTTGTATGCAAAACGAAGTATTTTACACCAGTATTAATACTGATGGCTGCATGAATTAACTATTGATTTTTTTATGTATAATTTATTTTTTATTGATCTCAAAGAGTACAGCAACAGTTTGTCAGTATTATATTCTATTGGCTATATGGGTCATATCTGAATTTAATAATTACATCTTTTCAATAAAATTTATCCTTTGTAGGAAAAGATGTATAGTTTGTGGACAAAAATATTGAACAAAATATTTGATCTTTACATCCCTGATGTGGCTATGTGGGTTTTTCCCTGGTTTAACATTCTTTCATTTATAGTGAAAAAAAACTGCTACTTTGTGCAAAGTAGATTGCTATTCAAAACAATATATATTTCTTTAGAAAAGTTTCTTTGACAGTCCTTTCCCCAAAGTTTTTGGTAATTTATTTTGTAAAATAAAATTCAATTTAATGTTGAAATTATTTCTGGAAATAGTCACAATATTTGATTACAAATTGAGGTATACAATTTTATTTAATAAAATGCTTTTTGATAGCATTAGACTTTTCTATACCATAGTTCCCTATATACATTATAGTATTTCTAAGACAATACTCTATATATGCTGCATGTGTATATATATTGTGAGTTTATTATTCTTGTAATATCAATATGCTAAAGTTACAATAGATAACTTACCTGTTACTATATACAATGAATTTCACATTTCATTAAAAGTATAACTTAAGGGGGCCTCCCTGGTCACTCGGGGTTATGACAGAGCACTATGAAGCTATCCGCAGCCACTGCAGCACAAGTTCTATCCCTAGGCCAGGGAGCTGATGAACATGGTGCAATAGACCTTTCCTGTCTAGCTCACTCCCCCCAGCAGTATATTTCAATCTAGCTGCCTGTTCTGCTCCCCACTCTGTCTTTGATGACTCAACCCCCCTGCACCTATGGCCTGCACCCCAGCTCTTATATGCATAAATAAATGAATCTTAAAAACTATAATTTGAAATGGAAATTACATATTATATAATTTGTATTCTACTTAAATGATTTTAGGAATTTGTCAAATAATGAAACGTGATTTATTCTCAGGTTTTTATTTATAGTCATCTCTAAATTTCAGTATTCTATTAACTTAATGCCCTTGTTTTACATGAAAGACAAGTGAAAAACACTAGTTTGCCCATAGAAGAACCATGATTTTTGTTTTAAAATATTTCTTCATTATGTTTTTCATCTTAAGTGTTATTTATTTCCATAAATGAATGTTGACTAGATCATTTTTCAGTTATTATTGCAAAAGCCTTAGAATACAGCTTTCATGAATAACTGAGTAAAATGTTGCAGTCACTATTTTTCCAATGTAAATAGCATCAAAATAAATGTTTATTTTGTTTTCACGTATTTGCTAGAATAATTAAAGTTTCTTCTATGATTTTCACAATTTAATGATCAGTTGTTGAAATATAAGCAAATAATTATTGCATGTATTAGGAACTTTTTAGTAGGATATTTTAGGAACAAACATATAGAAGTATTATGAAAACCAAAGAAAACTTGCTGGGATGAAATGGAAAAATCTTCATTCAGTATTGTAGGTATTTTTCAATATAAAATGGCTGATATTCTGAAAAATAAAGATAGATCTTTATTCAGAAAAGATCAGCCTTATTCAGGGTGCTAGGGCTGTAGACAGACTTTATTTAGAATTGACAAGTGTGAGATAATTTAGAGAATCAAGTCAGTGCTGACAGATAGGTAAATATCTCTATGTGCATGGAGATAGGAGGTAATAACTCTCAGGGCACACTCTTGAAGTGAAAGTAACAAAAAATGAAGCCCTTCTTAGAACAGGTGTTATTTTTGGAATACAGTAAAATAAGCCCAACTTATATTTCAGAATTAGAAATGGGAAGGTTACTACAAAATTAAGGTCTTGTTTTCTTTTTACTTGATTGATTTATAAGACAGAGGTACTAGTAGACTATAATTTATAAAAATGGTAATTCAGCAATCCCATTTTCTTCATTGTCAGCATTCTATCATATTATTACAAAACTATTGTGAACAGTTTATATATCCTTTGGGAACATGCAGTATTTAAAAGTAGAAGTAATTTCTCAATCTCTGATAATTTGTGTTCAGTGAATCATCTTTAGAAGAATGCTACATGAAACAAATAATTGTATAGATGAGACAGTTAGGAAAATATGGGTTTTGTTCTGGGTTTTAGGGAGGGATTTGTAGGTTTTGTGAGATCCTACAGGGAGTGAAGCAAATCTGCATTATAGTACATTATCTCCTATGGGGAAGAACCAGCAGGACTTCTTATGGGTTCTTAACTATGTCTGTTTTGTATGCTTTTGTCCTACTATGTAAAAAGCCTTCCACTGGCTGGAAACAGTAGCATTGTTGGAACACTGAGAGAAAAGGATAAAAGAATAATGAAATATATCAACTACATGAGAAGGACCTTTATAACCATGCTTGACAAGAAGACTGTGAGTCAAATTGAAAGGTGGATACATTACATAAGCTGGTGCAATTTAGTTCAACACTAATTAATTTTTTGAAAAAACAGCTATCAAGTTTGGAGGGGGAGAAAAACCATTAGGTTAAGTGAAGGATACTTGTTTTATAGGTATATCTGAATTTCTTTTTGTGAGAAAACTAAAAAAATAAATTTAATGCTATACTCTAGTGATTATCTTTTTTGTATTTTTCTTCTCTCTTAAAAACCAGTGTAGGAAGTAGAAGCTAACTGAAACTGCAAAGCTGGATAAGAATTACATTTAAAATTAAAATTAACCACTAGGAATTAAACAGTATATTTGGTAATTGGGAAGCTGTAACATGTATTGGGAAAAATTAGGAATTCCAAAATAGATAATATTTCTGGCCTATAATATTTCTTGGTTTTAACATTTGTTATTTTCTATATTTAGATTCTTGTCTTTAGTTTGTAGGTTGATTTCACTGGCTAGTGTCAAAGTCTCTTTAAAGAGTTCTATATTTAAAGAAATAATATATACAAGACCCTATTTTTTAATTCTAAACATTGTAACAATTTTTAACTGAAGGTAAATAATAATAACTTTTTATTGTACAAGTATTTTATCCATAAGTTAGACTCTGAAATGGTCACTTTAAAGTTTGTTGTTAAGTTCATTTTACTCTAGTTTCGTAGTTATTGTAATTTCTGGCACTTTTCAGGGAGCATGGGGAGTCTTATTGTTAAAACATTTATATTGCCTTATATAATACAGAAACTCATTTCTCCTTCACATATCAGCAGTAGATAGTTTGCAAGCTTCAAATAATTTTTTTAAATGAATGAAATTGTTGCAATTACGTTTTCATTTGATAGAATTTATCTCATATAAAAGCTCTAGGATTTTCATGCATCAAAGTGAGTTTTGACAAAATTGTGTGTAAATGTTGAGTTGTATTAATGTTTTTCATTGTATTGAATAATTATCATTTTTAAGTAGATAGCACTTTAAGATATAATTTACATTCTGGTGAAAATGTTAATAAGATGCTTAAACGTTTGTCAAATTTTCCTTCTTGTAATAATTGGAAATATCTCATGTATCTATCATGGGAAGGAAGAAGTTAGTAACTATAATATTAGTTTTAAGCATTTTATAATCTTTAGCAAGAAGATAGTCTCTAGTAAGGCCTAAGAGACATTGGTGTTTTACTTCAAGAATGATGGTTTAATGACTAAAAGGTATTGTTAATTTTAAATTATATGTAATGCAAATTTTCATTATAATTTAAAATACTCTTTTATTTTGATGATCATTTTTATGCACATCATTGTTATTGAAGGATCCTTGTATTAAATGAAAGGGTATATATTTATGATATTCTCTGTATGTGCTTTTAAAAATAATCATTCAAGGCACTGATAATGGAAAATAATACTTTTCCGGGCCTCCCTGGTGGTGCAGTGGGTTAAGCAACACACTATGAAGCAAACCTCAGGCACTGCAGCACGAGTTCGAGCCCTGGCGCTGGCCAGGGAGGGGACCCACGTGGTGCGGCAGACCTCTCCTGTTGTGCCTGCTGCTCCCCTCAGCAGTGTACTTCTGTTGATCTGCCTGTTCTGCTCCAGGCTCTCTGTGGTGAATCCTCTCATCTCCCCCCACCCCACACTCTGGCCTGTACCCCAGTGCTTGTGTGCATAAATAAATAAATCTTTAAAAGAAAAAAAAATAACACTTTTCTTAGAAGTTTTATTTATTTGTGCATACAAGA
This sequence comes from Galemys pyrenaicus, assembly GCA_019455555.1. Taxonomy (NCBI): domain Eukaryota; kingdom Metazoa; phylum Chordata; class Mammalia; order Eulipotyphla; family Talpidae; genus Galemys; species Galemys pyrenaicus. The sequence continues at coordinate 2,575,691 of JAGFMF010011830.1, read as the reverse complement.
GCAGGGGTGTAGGCCAGAGGTATGGTATGGGGGTGAGAGGATTCATCAGAAACATAGTGGGGACCAGAACAGGCAAATCTACTGAAGTACATGCTGAGAGGAGCAGTCGGTGAGACAGGAGAGGTCTGTTGTGCCAGGTGAGTTAGTTCCCTGGCTGGAGATCAAATTCCTGCTGCAGTGGCATAGCTTGATAGGACTGAGACTTAACCCCTTGCACCATCAAGGAGGCCTGGAAAAAATAATTTTTATATAGTTGAACTAAAAATTTTTATTCTTATATATATAATACAATTAGTGAAATTTCCTAGTGATTTTTTCCCAAACAGGAAGTGTCTTTTATTCATCTGTGTATCACAAGTTCAGCACAAGTATTTGTCTAGTTCAAAGTACATATTTACTCATATTTATGAATGAGTTTCACCATCTTTTTCCATAAAATCTTGTCACTGTTTAATCAGTGTGAGATCCAAAACATGTTATGCACAATCAACTGAATGTTTAAATGATTTTAAATGCTTCCAAATATAGTAAATTATATTTGAATTACTGCACTTTTTGTTGAGAAGTAATCATTGGAATTAAAAAACAAGGTGTCTGAACTGCATTGTATTTTCCTTTTAATTCTTTTCCAGTGTTGTATCAGTTTTCTGAGCATAGAAAATATGTCTCAGATATCAGTAAACTAATTTGATTAGTTTGCTATTTTCTGTTTTTATTAATATGTACTTATATTTATTTCCTAGTTGTATGTAGCCCTGTATCTTGATGCCTAAACATACTACATTTTTTTTTTATCTTCAAGTTATTGCTATTCTTAATCCCTCCACTGACCAATCTTTAGTGTGTCTTTGTGTATATGTTTGAATGTGTTTGTAGAGACAAAATTGCTGTAACAAAGACATCGATATTTACATTGCTTTAAATAAAGCTTTACCACTATTTGTATCACAATGGTTGGGAGTTTTGGTTGTCAAAGTAGTCTGCTTCAGAGGGTTAGCAGTCCCAAACTCATTGTATCTTGTTACTCTGGAGTCTTCTAGGGCATTGTTACCGTCTCAGAGATTAAATATGGGTCATTGCCATGTCTGCATTCTAGTTAGAGAAAAGGGGGAAAGCAAAAGTAGAAAGCAAGCATTTTCCTTTTTTATGAGTGGTGCAAATTTTTTACATTTCATTGGTTAGAACCTTGTTACTTGACTTCACATGACTCAAGGGAACATGGGAATTGCCATTTGTATAGAGGTTGCCACTTAATCAGCTAAAATTCTATTACTGTGAAGGAGGAAGAAATGGATATAGATGACTATTAGTTGTTGCCACAAATCATTTAAATTGTTTACTGCATTTGGTAATCTTGATTCATATGTATTATGAGGCAATCAAAGACAGATTCAAGAAAAGGATATGATCTTATTTTTGCTGGAATGTGTCTGCAATGACCTGTGTGTTTCAAGCATAATTACAAGGATTCTCAATGAGAAATTAAATCTTCAGAAACAGCACTTGTGCTTAAGGCCTAAGTTACCATGTATAAGGCATCTTTAGTATCAGCCTTAGCAGAATTTTTATTTGAGGATTTTAGTAAGGGAGATTTGGGTTTCTTCTATAGACCATCTGTGTACCCATTGTTACACATACTTTTTATGTTAATGTCACAGCTAAAATGCTTTATTTTCTTTCACAGCACTTTGGTGAATCATAATTCCCAAGGAAACTCTCAGTATATTGTTCATGTCTATATTTTCTTAGTAATGAATGCAGTACCCCTTAGAACATTTTTTTTCTTTAATAATAATTTCTTTTGTATAATCTATGTTGGAATGTAAGACTTTTCACATCAAAACACTGTGGAACTCTCTATTGAAGATAATGAAATTTAAGGACTCATGGATTGCTAGTGGATTTTTAAAATATCAGTTATTTGGAGAACAATTTATTAATATTTCTGAAAGTTTTTAATACATATTAAAGTTTTAATACAAATCTTTTTTAAAAAATGATTTTATTTATTTATGCATATAAGCACTGGGGTACAGGCCAGAGGTGTGGGGAGGTGAGAGGATTCACCACAGAGAGCGGGGAGCAGAACAGGAAGATCAACAGAAGTACACTGCTGAGGGGAGCAGCAGGCACAGCAGAGGAGGTCTGCTGTGCCATGTGGGTACCCCCCTGTCACCTCCCTGGCCGGCAGCAGGGATCGAACTTGTGCTACAGTGGCTGTGGTCTGCTTCATAGTGTGTTGCTTAACTCACTGCACCACCAGGGAGGCCCATACATATGCCCTTTAATGTAGTGTTTCTTTTTCTATAGGTATACTTGATATGTGGCATTATTTATTAAAACATTGTTTATTATAGCAAAGATTAGAAATATCCATCCATTAGGGGCTGATTAAATAGCAAGGTTGGGCCTGCCCTGGTGGCGCAGTGGGTTAAGCAATGCACTGTGAAGCAAACCGCAGCCATTGCAGCACGAGTTCAATCCCTGCCACCGGCTGGGGAGGAGACCCACATGGCGCAGCAGACCTCTCCTGCTGTGCCCGCTGCTCCCCTCAGCAGTGTGTTTCTGTCAATCTGCCTGTTCTGCCCCCTGCTCTGTCTGGTGGATTCTCTCACCAACCCCACACCTCTGGCCTGTACCCCAGTGCTTGTATGCATAAATAAATAAATCTTTAAAAAAAAATAAATAAATAGCAAGGTTAACTTCCTTAAAATGGAATATTTTGTAGCTATATAAATTGATGAAACTAATGAAATACTGAAATTAAAATCTCTAAAATGTATTACATAAGAAATAAACAGTGAAGAATATGTATGGTAAGAATCCCGTGTAAAAAGGGCTAATAGATATTCATGTATGTTTATAAGCACATGAAATATCTCCCACAGAATTAAATGTGCAAATTTTAGAGCCAAAATATTTTCTTTAGGAGTTACAGTATAAAAGTCCATCTTAGGGATCCTAACTTCATTTTGAAATTATGTTTAGCATGACAGAGTAAAGAATTTTTCACATGATAGAAATCACAGTGTTTATTTAGGAAAATACAGTATGATTGACAAATCCAGCTCTGATATAGAAGTTCTCCATTATAGTATCTCTGCTAATTGGTTATATCACATGTGTCTGAACACTGCAATTGATAGAAACTTGATTGCCTTCCCATTTAGCTTGTTAAGATTATTTAGCTACCATGAGAAATCTCAAAGAAGATCTGCCTAGACTTTTTTTTTTAAAGATTTATTTATATATGCATAAAAGAGCTGGGGTACAGGCCAGAAACATGGGGGTGAGAGGATTCACCAGAGACAGAGTGGGGAGCAGAACAGACAGAGCCACTGAAATACACAGCTGAGGGGAGAAGCAGTTGAGGCAGGAGAGGTCTACAGCACCATATGGGTCCCCTTCCTGGCTGGGGATCGCACTCATGCTGCTGTGCTGTGGGTGCTCCACAGTGCGGAGCTTAACCTGCTGCACCACCAGTGAGGTCCCCTGCCTAGACTTTTGACAGAGAACTGGGAACTGCATGTTATCAGCCATGAGGTACTAAAAAACTCAGATTGGTTTGTTGAAATAAGGGAGCAGATTGCTGTAAGGATTGTTGTAAGGAAGGTCCATTGTTCTTACTTGAGGCAGCACCTTTCATGTAAATAGTGTTAGAATCCCTCTTTATACGATGCTAAAATTTACCCAGATTTTCTTTGTCTGTGACATGTGTGCTTTAGACCTTAACAATGTTCTGTTATTTAAATAAAAACCATTCAGATATTTCTTTTCTGGAGACTTTTTTTTTCCTTCACTGAGTACATTTAATTATTTGATTATATTGCTTCTTAAATTGCAATTATATTGGTTTACAACACTGTATGTGATTCAGAAAGCTTAGGAGCATATATCTTCAGATGTATGTTATTACACCACACCTATCACAAGGCACCACATCGTTTTATGAGAATTGCCTAATTCATTTATTGATCCATTTCTTTATTTCCTTTTCTTTTTTTTAATTGGGCTAACATTGATTTATAATACTCTGTATAATTTAGAGGTATTTTATCATCATACATCTTCAGAATTTCAGAAGTATGTTACCACACCATATAAAACAACAAGCCACCCATAGTCCGCACCCACAGTCCTCTGCCATAGACAACTGGCATGCTTACGCTACCCTTCTGGCAGCCTCATTTCTACAGTCATATATCTAAGTTTTGTTATTTGTTTGACTCTCTCTGACCATTTGTTCTATTTCTCTATATGCCAAATATAAGTGAGGCCAGCTGCTATTTGCCTTTCACCTTCTTTCTCATTTTACCTCGCATCATCCCCTTTGTTTCCATTCTTGTTGTCACAGTGGCAAGGGTTTCATTTTTTTTTAATAACTGAATCGAGTATTCCATTGTGTATATATATATATATACAACTTCTTACTAATCTACGCTTCTGTCTTAGACACTTATGTTGTTTCTATAATTTGTCTGTTGTAAATAGTGCTGCAATCAACATAGGAGTGCATAAAGTCCCTTAATTTTTGCTTTTACATTATTTGGATAGATACCTGGTAGTGGAAATTTTATATCATATGGTAGATCTATTTTTTAAAATTTTGAGAAGCTGTTTTCCATGGGACTGGTTCAGTCTTTGCTTTTACCAACAGTGTATAAGTTTCCTTCTTCTCCATACCTTCACCAGAACGTGCTTTTATCTGGATTTTTTTTAGATATGAACCATTCTCACTAGTGTAAGATGGTATCTCATTGTGGTTTTGATTTGCATTTCCTTGCTGCAGTGACTGTGGTCTGCTTCATAGTGCATTGCTTAACCCACTGCACCACCAGGAAGGTCCTGTTTTTAATTTTGGCTAATTCATATATATCAATTGAATGCTTTTGTATATTCTTAATTATTTCTTATCAAAAATTCCAAGAAATATGATTGGTGGGTCAAAGGAATGCCTTATTTTTAAACGTTTTATAAAAATTTTCCAAATGCCTTTTAGCAGTGATCTACCTATTTGATTGTTTAAATATGCAAAAATTATTTTTTTCATTTTCTATTTTAAAAATACTTTTGGTAACTTAAACATTTCACATTTATTTCTCTTATATTTCACTGTGTAAATATAATATTTTCCTTAAAGCTTGTGGGTCCTTATAATCACTTTTTCTGTCTTCTAGAAAGATGAGTTGTAACTGCAAGATTTATGCTTTTTGCAAATATATTATTCATAACCTATTATGGCTTCATTGAGTTCACTGATAACAATATTCTAGTTTGGGTCTCAATATAGAATCACAAGGCATGATACTAGAAACATTTACTCCTAACTCCATGATATGAAACTAGAAACACCTACTAATCAGTCAGACTCTTGGGCAGCTGCTCAGCCAGCTTTGAAACAGCCTAATTGGGAGATCATTCACTTGGACATTTTCCTTCTTTTCTACAAGACTACCATGAGAAATTTTAACATTTTTTTTCCCCCCAGATATCTTTTATGAGACAGTATGCATACTGGATATCAGAACAAAGCCTTTGAAAACAAAGTGTTTTGGGTTTGAATTCTAGGCCTACACCTGGCTAACTCTGTTACTTTGGATAGGTTCCTTTCTCAATTTCCTCATACTGAAAATGACATAACATTATGTGAGGGATAATGAGAAAATACTCAATATTTGGCATAATGTAATACTTCAATGAGTACTGACTTTAGTAATGTTAGCAACTTAAGTGTATCTGTATTTTTCCATGTTTGTAATTCGAATAAAAAAATAAAACCTGGCATGAACATTTTAATAATCTCATGATAGCGCTTGGTGATCCATGATTTTTTTTGAAAACACTCACAAATTGCCTATTAACTACTTTTAAAAGACATTCTAAAATATTGCTTAAGTTTATGACTGTCTCCTTCTGTATAGTTTCTATCCTATACTATTTTGAGAAGCAGGATATATTTTTTTTAGTTTGAATCTTCTACACACCCAGTAAACATTTCTATACTTCATGAGAAAATTCTGAGTTAGAATTTGTCTGAGTCTGAGGAGTTGAAATCATTCATGTAAGACAGCCAGCTGCTCTTACTGTCTCTATCTTGGCATTCAGTTAGGTCTTAACCATGTTTATTATGCCTTTTCCAGTTTGAAGATCATTCTCCTTGATAGAAGTAAATAGGAATCGAATGGTTCCATTTTCTCTATCATTTGTTTCTATTTATTCAGCAACTATTTATTGAACAGCTCAGTACTTGTCGTTACTCTGTGCTTGAGCTGTAGGGGAAGAAAAAGACTTGCTTTCAGAGTGTGAATTGTTATGTCTGTGAGTGTATGTATATGGGTGGGGGCATTGGTATATGTTTGAAAAGAAAGTAGGATCACAAAGTTCCATTAATAGTGCTTACCTTTGTTTTAAAATGTTGAATTCTCTTATCTCTGTGTTTCTGTCTCATTTTCTTTACTGCATTATTTCATTAAACTTGAGGGTACAAGAAATGATACAAGAAACATTATCTTTGCCAAAAAATCATTCTTCTTTGCCAATCAATGTTCTCAGTCTAAACCACTTGTTATAGGTTGTATCTGTTGGGGAACATATTTGTATTTATTTTCTAATTTCACTATGTTCTTTGGGTTGGAGAATTGGACATATGATCTACATTTTACTGCTCCATACATTGCTACCTAGCACTTTATAGATTTCTTCTGACAGAACTTCTTGTGAATGTGACACAGCAAAAAGAATATAATCTCTGGAATTTGAGAAAATGTGCCCAAACCCTGCCACCTCCTATAGTTAGATGTTCCAGTTTTGTTTTTTTTTAAACTTTAACCTAAATTTTCAAATTGCAAAATGGCACAAATTATACTCTCAAGGTTATTTAACTTCTACTTTTCTGTTTACACTGTTCTGCCTCACCTAGGAACTTAAATCAGCAGACCTGGTTAGTGTTTGAGGATTGTTTAAATTTAATCTCAGGTGGAAAATATACACTTGATAGAAGTTTTAAGTTTTGACAGCCTCTCTGGCAGTTGAGATAATCTGCTCCAAGAGATACCACTTTATGCTTAACTAATTCAAATCGATAAAAGATCATTCATCTCTAATCACTTTTCAGAGTGTTAAAAATAATGAGTCACCTATTTTTTATTTTCTATGATTTTTTTATTGAGGCAACATGATTTATAACACTGTATATGGTTGAAAGATACTGGTTCATGCCTTTTCAGATGTATGTTACCACACTACACCCACCACCACCATTTCCACAATCTTCTGCCATAGCCTGTTGGGTTGTTTCTTACTTTTGTCCTTTCCCACCATCTTCCTTGCTCTACTGGCCTCAATTCTACAGAGTACTAGGGTTCATTTGGTTTAATTCATCTGTTCCTTGACTTTGCTTCTTCATGTTGCAAATATGAATTATTTGTCTTTCATTTTTTGACTTATTTTCCTTAACATAACCTCTTCCAGTTCTGTCTATGTTGTCTCAATTGGCAATATTTCAAGTTTTTTATTTTATACCTGAGTAATATCTATTGTGTATTTATGTCACATATTAATCATTTTATCTGTCTTTGGGCACTTAGTTTGTTTCCAGTATTTGACTATTGGAAATAGTGCTCAATATAGGAGTGCATTATATACCTTCAAATTAGTGTTGTTGCATTCTTGGGGTAGACAACTAGGAGAAAAAAATGCTAGATCATAGAGTAAAGCGTTTTAATTAATTTAAGCTTCTTAATGACACATTTTTTTTTTCTTGTGAACTCTTCTTATTTTATCTGTTAATAGAATTTGATTTCATTGTTAAGAGACTTTGGATTCTTTCCCTTTCATGATTACTTTGTTTACTTGCCAAACAATTATATTCACTGAAAAGACAATAATGTTCCTAGAGATATTTAAGAATTATAAAATAAATTACCATTAAGGGATTATTTTACCTCATGAGGATGATATAAGTGTAGACAGAAGGGTTTTTTGGAGCAGTAGGGATGGTATGGGGGAGAGGAGTGATTTAGTAGTTATAACAATAATCTTGAATTAAGATAAAAATATATCCATTTGTTACTTTTTATTTAGTTGTCATTTGAAATGAAGAATATTTTCCTGATAAATTTAAACCTTAGACCAATATAAAATAATGTCTCATTCTTTCACAAATCAACTTAATGAAAATTACATGTGTACTTTAATGCCTCACTGAATTTACCATTTCTAGAAAAATTTCCATGGGCAATTAATTCACAAATTTTAGTTAACAAACTTGAAATTACGATACCTTTAAAAACACTGAATGTTGTCATGAGATTACAGAGTTTGAAAATAAGGATCACAAGTTTCCATTTATAAATGAACGTGCTCAAGTCATATAAAAATTAGAATTTTTGAATGGAGAATTAGTATGTAGTAGTTAATGAGGAATACAAATTAAAATTTATTTTGCCAGAATGATTTTTGTCATTACTAAAAGCATGAACCTACTTAACCTGACTTATAATGGGGAGTTAGAAAATCAATAATATTTAAACAGTAGTTAGTATGAGTAAAGTTGGTAAAATCTATACTTAGTAGTTTTTTTTTTATTTCTTATAAAGCCCTTCTGCTCTTGCTTAACTTATTTCACTTACTTGGGAAAATCTTTCACCTTGCATTCAAAACATCTTTCTTCTGAAGGGACTCTTTTTCAATCTTACCATAATTCTATTTCAGCAAATGCTTGTTGACTCTCTGTGTTAGGTTAACTATATTGAATGTGTGGGATCTGAAATGAAGTGTTTTGCTTTCAAAAGTCTCATAGTATATGTTGGAAAACTACATATGCATGTCCATTATTATATTTAAATCTTACAGTAAATAAAATAATTGAGAAAGCATTTTTAAAAAGATTTTATTTATTTATGCATACAAGAGCTGGGGTACAGGCCAGAAACATGGGGGTGAGAGGATTCACCAGAGACAGAATGGGGAGCAGAACAGGAGGGTTTACTTAAATACAATGCTGAGGGGAGCAGCAGGTGAGATAGGAGAGGTCTGCTGCACCATGCGGGTCACCTCCCTGGCTGAGGATCGAACTGGAGCTGCAGTGTCTGCGGAAGCCCGACAGTGCGGTACTGAACCCCTTGTGCCACCAGAGGGGCCCAAGAAAGCATTTTTAATTGCATAGCAGTTTATTATTCCATTGTATTTGATTTAGCAAAAAATGCTACATAGACATAGTCCATATATATTATCATTTCACAGTCTGTTATATATGGTGCCCTTAGAATAAGATTTGGTTATATGTAAGAATATTAGATATTATCAAGGAGAGAACTCAAATTTGTGATTTGTAAAATATTCACTTTTACTTATCTTAGGAAAATTGATTATTGAACCTCTTGAAGTGAACTGAGTTGCAAAATCTAAGGCAATGAAGCACATCATTAAAAAAAGATTGATATGTTTAAGATAAAATTTCCTTACATAAAATAATTAAAAGGAAAAGAGAATGAACTATTTGCACAAAGTAAACAATACTGATGTTACAGCATGTATAAAATATATTTTAAAGGAAATAAATTACTGAGTGAATAAGATATCTAAGGATGAGCATGAAAATACTGTAATATTTAATACAGTTTGTGAATATAATTTCTTTTAGTCTCCTAGAAAATTGTTTGTAGGTACTAGCATTGGATTAATTTGCAAAAGGATGTCTAAATTTCTAATTCATGCTACAAACTGTTATACTTGTAAAAATCACATTTTCTATGAAATTCCAACATATATCAGGCACTCATTCATTCCATGAACATTTCAAGATTTAATATATTCCAGATACCATAACAACTGCTAAAATGATAAACATGCATAATGAAGAGTTCATTCTCAAGGAACTCATAAGTTATTCAACAATCCCCCCTTTCCTTTTGTAAGTCTAGTCCATTAATCCATCTATTCATTTGCCCATTTATAAAAGAGATTTAATGAGTCTATAGGCTTTCTAGGACCTTATGATAGGAACTATGGATTTAAGATAAAAAGATAACTCACTTATTAAAGAGTTTATCGAAGGAATTGGAAAGAAGAAATGATGGTCAGAGATGCCATAAAAAGCAGATAATTCTTGATCAGTGGTAGGATTATATGGCAGATCTTAAAAATTGACAACAAAATATTAGTGCATTTTGTTCAAAGTCTCCACTTATACCACAATTAAAAATGGTATTGCTTTTCCCAAATATTATAACTCTTAATGAGTGTAAAAATCAAATTCTTTGAGAACAATATCATTACTTGTTAAATATCTCATGCAAGTTTATTGAGCTATAAGCTTAATAAAGGCTATAAAGCTTTTCTCTTTAGCTCTATTTCCATATTATAGTTAATTTTATCTTTCTAATGTTCTATTATAATATCTTGAGTTCTCAAATTTAATTAAGGGGTCTATTTTTGCAATTTACCAGTTTTCTAGATATATAAATGCTTAAAAATAAGGCAATTCTTAAAACATGTTACTGTATTTGAAATAAACAATATATGTTATAGAAATGCTAATAAATGCAAGAAATGAATTAATTCTTATAAACCTTTAGCTACTTATTAGTATCAATATTTATTTACTGCATTGGAATTACTTTGTTTTTTCCTACTGATCACTGGATATGTTTATGTATTGACTAAAGTAATTTTCACGAGTTACTTTGAATTGTTTCAATAAACCTATGTGCCTTAAATGAGAATTAATTTCTAGGGAGCAGTTACTGAAGAAACTAATTGTCTAGAAAAGGTATGAAAGTCACAGGGACAAGATTTCTTTAGAGGTAGGTCTAATTAAATATTTGTTTAAATTGATACCTCAGGTTTATAATCAGGACTAAAGTTCTATGAACGTTAAAGAACAAAGTAAATGCAGAACCATCCATACATATTAGCTTTATTTCAAATGTGCACAGTCTTGAATTTATGAAATAGTCTTCCTTATGGCCATTCTGTCGTGTAACTGCTTTCTGGATGTGCAACAAGGTGGTTACCAGGAAAACGGGAGGTTCCAGGTTCCCTGTCCCACCCAAGGGAGCTGGGACTTGGAACCTCCCCTTTTCCTGGGATCACCCTGATGCAGATGGTATATGGTTTCACTGCCAGAGAGCTGGGCTTAGAATCTCATTCTAATGATTAATAACTCTGTTCATTCTACACATTTTTTCTTATTTTATTTGTTATAGGACATTGAAGGAACAAAACTACAGAAGTAGGAAGTGAAAATAAATCAAAACTGTTATCATTTGTACCCCAATGGAATGCTGGATAGGCATATTGCATCACTTTTAAACAATCCCTTGCTATAGATACACACTTGAGATTGACATCTTTGAATCAAAAAACATAATGTTGGGTTAAAGTAAGGGGCAGTGAGTTGCATTAAGTTGCTGCCTAAATTGGTTAATTGGCTTTCTACAGAACTCCCTGTTTAATTTGTTTTTGAAATAATAACAGTTACAGCATTAAAATACATGCTTCCAGAGCAGGAATTTGCATGTTGTAGCTTAACTATTCAGTTCTTATTATCTGGAACAAATATACAAGTGTCCTGGAACAAAAATTACCCATACATGGAATCTCTGGGGAAGGATTATAACTGAAAAGTCAGTGAGTTAAAAAGAGACTTAGCATTCTTGTTTCATAAACATCAAAGCATAGGGGAATAGTTGTGCTAAGGAACTATACAAGTCTTATTCTTTTTCTGTTATCCGTGAACATTTCTGCAGGAACAGTTAAGGAACAACTGTAGTGTGAAGGTAGTGATGGTGAAAAATCATTGACTGTATCTATGTAATGATAATGAGAAATTGAGTAGTTAGCTGACTAGACAAAGATCCATTCTCAATTATTGATTTTTAAAGTACAATATAGCTTATTTTCCATTTTACATGTAGCAATTTTGTAAACCCTTTATGATATAAAATTTAATATTTAACAGTATATTTTTCAAATATTGTTTGGTGTGTTTTCAGATATTTAATGACATAGTAGGGGAAATTTGATCTTATGTCTTCTGATAATGTTTTTATTTATAGAAGTGTACAATTGTAAGACTTATAATAATTTAGATTTAGCCTCTGAAAAACAAAACTTCAACCTAGTGACAGTTTCTTACAATGTCTCCAATGATATAAGCTATACCATGGTATGTGGTGTGTAGTTACATAAGTACCTAGAGTGGTTTTAGATTGTGAATGTAAACTGTACATAAACATATCCAACTATATAGAAATGATGTTTATAATGCCATATGTTCAAACTATGGTAAAAATGAGATCATCTTAGAAATAAGATATAATTTGGACTGTCTTTTTTCATGTAATTTCACAAAAAAATGGAGTGCTCATTGATAGTCTCATTAAAATCTATTCACAGAAGTATAGTAGACTGTTGAAAAGATATTTGGTGATAATATTCATGGGCAATTGCCAATAAATATATTTTAATGTATAGATTATTTTATGGAAGTATGCAGTTTTTATTCTAAATATAGTCTTTTTATACTGTTTATCCCAGCAATATATAAAAATAAACTTTCGGCACATCTGCACCAACAATAACTGTAATCTGTCTTTTACGTACTTGCCAGCTTAATAGGTGTGAAATGATAGCTCACTGTTACTTTAATTTACAAATCTCTTGAGTTTGAGCTTCTATTTAATGAGTATTTTGTTCCAGATTTGATTTTCCTTGTGTAAATTGCTACTTAAGTTTCTATTACTCTGTTATGTTGTTTATATCTGTCTTATCAAGTATTATAAACTGTTTTATTAACAAAATTTAATTGTCCTTTTTATTTAATATTTTCCTTCTTTAGAGTTTGTTGATTGAGTTTATTCCTCATCTCTGATGTCATACAAATATTTTAAAGATTAGACTATTCAACTAGATCTGTGTTCTCTTGAAATTTTATAATATATTCACTATTGATCATTATTTATAGAAATACACAATTGTAAAGCTTATGATAATTTAGATTTAGCCTTTTTACATTCTTCAGGTAATATGTTCTTGTAAGATTTTTGAATTTTATTTTTGTTTTTAAAATTTTTTATATTTAGGTGACATTGGTTTATGATACTATGTATGATTCAGAGATATAGGATCACATACCTTCAGATATGTGTTTCAAGAAGACTTGTAGTCTTCTACGGTTGTCCTTTGGGTATCCTCCATAATTTTACTTTAGCATAATCACCTCAAGTTCCATTCATTTTGTTTCAAATAGCAATAGTTGTTTATTTTTTTAATAACTGTATAGTACTCCATTGTGTATATATATACCACATATTAATCTACTCAACTGACCTTGGATACTTATTTATTTCCATAACTTGGCTATTATAAATAGTGATGCGATGAATTTATGAATGTGTAAAGACTGCCATATTATTGTTTCTATATTCTTTGGATACACATCTAGGAATGTATTTGCTGGATCACATAGTAAATCTGTTTTTAATATTTGGAGAGATCTTCATATTGTTTTCCATAGCAGCTAGATTAGTCAGAATTTCCAGTAATATTTTATGAGGGTTTCTTTTTCTTTACATCCTTACCAACTCTTGTCAGGACTATGTTATGGGGCCATTCTCACAGGTATAAGATAGTATTTCACTGGGGTTTTGATTTTCATTTCCCTGATCATCAGTGATGATAAGCATTTTTTTCCACATGCCTGTTGGCCATAGACATGTCTTCTCTAGAAAAAATGTCTGATTAGCTTTTCTGTCCATTTTTAATTGTGTTTTTTGTTAATTTGTGTGAGTTCTTTTTATAGTTAGTTTTCATAGTTACTTCCACTGTGCAGAAGTCTGATGTACTACCATTTGTTCATTTTTGCTTTGTTTCCCTTACCTTTGGAGTTGCTGTCCAAAATACATCACTGAAGTCATTGTCATGGAGTGTTTTCCTGTTTTCTTCTATGCATTTCATGGCTTAATCATATACATCCAAGTTTAATTCAGTTTGAGTAAATTTTTATATATAAGATTGTGTTTGTTTTTTCACTCCTTATTTAGAGCTGTCCAGTTTTTGGAGTACCATTTGTTGAAGATACTTTTCTTTCTCTATTGTATACCTCATTTACTGCAGAGTAACTGTCCATGTAAGTGTTATTTATGGGCCCTCAATTTCATCTTATTTGTGTGTTATGACTCTGCTTTCTACTGAATAATGCAATTACTTATTCTCCAAAAGTATATCTTCAGTATTGTTTTAATTATTTTGGGGTTATGAACAATTCCTTTTTGACTCCAATGAAAATTTAAAGCCCTTCCTAAGAAGATGTTTACATGCACATATCTACAGTTTTACATGCTGTGCAATGTGAGGGAGTTGATGTATCTCTTGAAGCCTACTCATGAACTTGTGGTTCAGTTTCACAAGCAGACCAGCCAGTCAGTTTCCACTTTAAAATTATTTAGATAGTCTCTTATTCCTCTCTAGGTTTCATTTTAATCTGTGGTAACACAATGTGAGTTAGTTCTTTAGCTTTCCATCAACCTAAGACACTTGAAGTTGTATTCTGACAAACTCAGATTAAAGTATCATTTTGGGCCAGAGTTTGGGTATTAGTCACTCTGATTTAATTTGTAGATGTAGATTAACTATTTTTGAAGTTGAGTGATTTTATCTTGAGATAGTTTGGTCATGTTTAGAGACATTTTTTTGTTGTAACTAATAACTGACTTAGATAACAATTGGAAATTGATAGCATTTCACATAGTACAAATAATATAATGTTTCACTGTAAGAACCTAGATGAACTCTCTTTTCTAAAAACACAATACCAAAATGAAGACTGGAGAACAAAAAAATATTAAGTAGATGAGTATATATATTTTGAGTAACAGTCTTTAATTCTTGTTAGATTGTTTATGTGAGCTATAAATTATGTTATAAATCCCTTAGTCAGCCAGGACTAGTATGTAAAATAGCTATATGATTGAAGATAAGATTTTAAAGATCTTTTATCCCTAGCTGCCATATATTGTGTGTTTCTTTATTCACGTATATTCAAGAATGCCTAAACTGTTTTTTAAAACATCTTGTTCTTTCCTTTGTTGTTTATTTTTAATTATATATATATACACACATATATTTGATGTCTTTTATTTATAATGATTTTTCTTTCCATAGAAATGATTTCTAACCTTTAGGGGATTATTTTACATAAATGGAATCCAGTTTCACTTCTGTTTATACTTTAAGATCTCATTTTTCTTCATTTTTTAAGACTGTATAAACTTTGTGTCATAGCCTTTTTATATTTCTCACTTGCATTTATTAAAAGAACACTTTTTTTGTTTATTGTTTCTTTTTTGTTTTAAACTATAAATGAAATGACTAACTTTATTCAAAGACTTAAATTTTGAATTAGATCGAGTTTATCTTTTATAAACTCCATTCATCAGTTTTCCTGACTCAAGTGCCTACATGATTTCCAAGTATGTGTTGAAAACATAATTTGATAAACATGTTTTTACTGAGAAAAAAGTAATTATTGATACCTTCAGACATTTCTTTCATAGTCATTTTTGCAGGTTCATATGTGTGTGGGGGGGTAGTAGAAAGTATGGAATGATACAAGGTTGATCAAGACTTATGCCCTTTGCCTCTGAATGGATGACTTAATTTTCAAACATTTGACAAGTATATTTTCATATTCTTAGTTTGAGCTCAGAAATATAAGTATTATCCTATTTATTTAAGTTGTAAGAGAACATTGTATTTTCAGCACAGAGTGTTAAGATTTAGAGGGTTTGCTTAAATTTACTGAAGATCTTATAATAAGTATGCTTGAGAGTGAGAATTTGGCCAGGCAACCTATTTCTATGATCTATGTCTTATATCCATCACAGAAAATGGCTTGAAATATCTTTGAAAGATAGAGAGGATGTAGGTTAAAGATAAGAATGGTTTGTTTAACTCTTCTGCAATGTTCAATTCTTACTGCCTAGCATATCATATAGGGTTGTTTTCTCCATGCTAACAGAAAGTTCTTTAGTTACAGTAGCCTTGTGCAAACCAGCTCCCTCATTTGTTTCTAGCTTTGTAGATCATTTTTCAGAATTTTTTAAAATGAACTGCCTGCTGTATATATACCTCTGATTTATTGCAAAGGATAAAAATGAGTAACTCATTATACAGTATATTGGTGAATCAGTTTAGAAATAATTTAAAAAAAACAAAGTGTTAGAATTTTTAAAACTTATTTTAATAAAGTGAAGTTGGACATGGTACTAAATGGGTTTTGGAAAGAGATCCATCCACTAATGGTTACTTTTTGCTGTGACTATCTTATGACTGATTATGTACGAGCTCAGTCTGAATATAAATTAACAAAAAGAGTTGTGGCTAGAGAAAAAGCAAACACTGTGAAAAAAAATGAAAAAATGAACTAAAAAATATAGATTTGAGATATATCTTTACAATTTTGAGGTTCATTTTTTTTCCTTACTCTTCATCTAAAGAATAGCAAGGAGGTTATAAGGAGAGAGGATGAGATCCAGGTATGGGAAAACAAAAATGAACAACTACTAAGTGGAAATTCTAACATTAAACAATGCATTTACAAATCTAAGTGCTGAATTGATTTTTGGGAATTCTACTCATGGGATTAGTGATAGAAATCTACTGTGGAATTGCTTTTGTCTTTATTGTTTAAAACCATTCTGTTGGGTGTAATTGATTGGGTGTACTGATAGATTAGTTATAAATCCCAACTCTTTTCTACACTTGGTGGATTCCTACACTAACCATCTGTTTCAAAGGGCAACTCTTTCTTCCTTTATGTGTTCTTGTGCCTTTGCCTTTATACATGGTTTGTATTTAATACTATGTGTAATTTTGTTTTAGACATGTAAATCTCTAATACACTTAGACTTTACTCATGTATTTTTCACTGCCAGTTTCATGATTTACAGGTATGACCTTATATTTTCACTTATCACAGAAATTCTGAATATAATATTCCTTAATATTCCTCACAGTTAATAATCTAAGCCCATAGTCTTGCTTTGATCAGCAATAATCAGTATACACCTAATCTGATTAGGAGCCTCCTGGAAAATTGAGAAATATCTAAGTATTTATCTGATGAATCTGCCTGATGAGTTGGTACTGGAGACAATCTTGGTTATTGATATAAAAGTAAGAAAAGTACCCATATAGGTATCAGGTTTAGATGTATCTGACAATTACAAAAAGCAAATATCCCATTATTTGAATTTCAAAATTGACTATATATGGGCTAATTGGATAGAAGAGCTCAACAAACCGTAAATAGATGTCAGCCAGAGGTGACGATCTAAGATGGGTCAACAGAAGATTGACTATGAGTCATCCAGTGACCTTATAATAAAGTTAATCAATTAATTACAGTTGGTTTGGAGGTAGACTAATGGCATACAGTTGTAAAGTATTAAGGATGGCAAGAACCTTCCTGAAATGTAGCACATCAGCCAAGGACAAACCTTGTATGCAGATTTTTCTAAGGAAAGCAATTTCAGTTCTGCCATGTTAATTATTCTATCCAATATCTAGTACAGTTATTGTATAGCTGGCACTGCTGCTGTATCACAGAAACTTGATTTCCTGTTCTTATTGCTACTGCCAGTGAGCATTCTCTTGTGGACCTCTGATTCTTGGGAAATAGGTATAATTGATGAAGCTTAGATCATCTGTTACATCCTAGCTACAAGAGAGGTTAGGAAAAATTTCTGACATTTTAGTTTCTGCAGAAGTTAAGCACTGTTCCCATGAAAACTCACTGGAGAGAAGAGTTTCCTAATCAGAGGAGGGTCATGAGATGCTGGACAGTCATAAAGAATAATGAGAGACCACTATAGAACCTCTTGTTGTACAGCTAGAAAAAAATACAGTAGTACTTCATTTTACTTTTGTTATTAGACCTAAAGAAATGGAACAATTTTGAGTACATACTCACCATGTGTAAAATAAGTTGCTCTTCTGATGAGTTTGAGAAGAGTTGAATAGAGCAACTCTACCTCTCATAAACATAGTTCTTCCAAAAAATTTAAATATATCAAAAAATAAGTGTTAAGTGGCAGTGGTGAAGATTTTGAACATGGTCCTAATGAGCCAATAATCCAAATCTGGTTTATAAATTTTGTTTTGTGTTACTGAGATTTAAAACAAAAAACAAAACAAAACTGGAACTTGAACCAATACAGGTACTTTTAAGTTCACTGCTTCACCTTTCCCCTGCCTTTTTTTTTGCCAGGAACTTTACATGTATTGAAGATCAGTATGGCCCTATATATATTAAGTTTATTATCCTTGTGCTAGACCAGTTATTTTTAACTTTTATTCTGTGAGACATGTATGACATGTAATATGTCCATATGGAATATGCATACATTCTCACATTTATGTTAGCTGTAGCAATGAGGTAGTGTGTGGGTTATGCTAGCCTTAACACTGTCTGTACATTTCCTACTCAGTAAATCATGATATTGCCTGAACAAAAATGATTTGTTAAAGTACAACTTTTGACTCAGTTCTAATACTAGTAGTTTATTATTAGTGACAAGTCAATTGCATCATGCCTAGTGATTGAGATATATGTAGTGTTTTCCCTAACCACTCCTTGGCTGAGAACAATTGACATGACTCTAGACCATCTTGTAATTAAGGGGGTAAGGTTAATGGTATTGAAAATAATTATACATGCAAAGTAATTAGCTCTTAAACATAAAGATAAAAAAGTAATCAATACATTGCAATCAGAATTTGAAATTACTTCCAAGTAACTGAGGATGAAGCTCCTTTGACAACTACACTGTGAAAAACTGCAAATCTTAACCTGAACAACTTGTATGTTTAATTTGAAACTTAAAAGGAGAGTGAGATCAGTTTCTTCACACCAACAACTATCTATCTAAAAAGGAAATGAAGAAAACATTTGTGATAGCAATAAAAGCAGTCCAATAAATTTAGCCAAGGAGGGGAGTGATACATATAATATGAACTATAAAACATTGATGAAAGGTATTAAATAAGATGCTCTCTCCCTCAAAAACAAATGGGTCCATGAGTTGGAAGAATTAATATTGTTAAATGTTGAGACTATCCAAAGGAGTCTACAGATTCAGTGCATTCCCTACTAATATTCCAATGACATATTTTACCTATGTACTCACTTTTGGTAGGATGTAAATTGCTATAGTCATTATTGAAAACATGAAGTTTTCTCACAAAGCTAAAAATAGAACTACTATGTGATCCAGCAATCCTGGGTATGTATTCAAAAGAAATTAAATTAGTACTTTGAAGAGATATCCTTTACACACAGGTGACATGGAATATTAGTCAGCATTATAAAAGGGAAACCTCCCATTTGCAAGCACATGGGTGAACCTGAGCACATTATGATGAATGAAATAAGCTGACACATAAAAAAAAAAGCTGCATGATCACATATATGGAAATTGAAAAAGTCATACACACAGAAACAGAGAGTAGAACAGTTTACCAAGACCTGGGAGTAAGGGAATTGGGGAGATGGTGGTGAAAGGATGCAAAGTTGCCATTACCTGGGATTAATAAACCTAGAAATATTAAGTGCAGCACAATGACTACAGGGACTAATAAATACTGTATTAAATATTGGAAATTTGCCAAGAGTTGATTTCAGATACTCTTTATGAAAAGAGGTAACTGAGGAAAAGATAGGTTAATTAATTAACTTGACTTTAGTCTTTTCACTATTAATGTAGCTTCAATCAACATGTTTGTACTGTAAACATATAGTTTTTATCTTAAAAATTACAAAGACAAATGAGATAGTGCAAAATACAGTTACAGAAAGAGGGAAGGGGAAGGAAAAAAGAAAATGACACAAAGAACTCTGAGTAACAATAGACACTAGTTTGTCATCTCATAAGACAACACTTTCATTTTGGGTAGAGACTTTAAAAGCCAAATTATGTTGGATGTAATGGCAAGGAATTATAGGAAAAGTAATGGGACAAGAAAGGATCTGGGACAAAATAAAAATGAGAGCGATTAAGTGATGATAGCAGTGAAACTTAAGCATAATAGCTGGTAGAAAAGGCAACAAAATCCTGGGCTTCACTTTGTTGAGTCAGTTTTTAATCCTACAAAGGGGATAATGATGGTTACCTCACCCATGTGAAGAAAAATCACCCAACATGTACTTACTGTGTCTACCATAGTTCCTATTATACTGTAGTTTTATTGATTTAGTGTTTGCTTTCAAGGTAACTGCTGCTGTTATTGTAAAGAATGGAAATACCTTAGCATCAGGAAGTAGTACTAGAGCAGTAAATTGTTGGGACCTCAAAAAAAACAAAATAGAGTTCTGGATTATAAAATAATATACCATTTTATATCTAAAGAATTAGTTATAGTTGAAATAACATGGAATTTTGAGTCAAAACTCTCATGATTTTAACCATGATCTTGGACTGACTATATGTCCTCCTTTATTACCATATATTGGGAATCTTAACACCTTCCCTATAGACTTGTTTTATATATTAAATCAAGCAGTATATATACAACAAATGACACATAATATGTGCTTAATAATTGTTCCCTTGTATACCATGATCCACCCAATCTTGAATTATTCATGAGGAACTTCAGTGAAATACATTTTTCACAAACACAAAGTCCATAAATTTGACAGTAGTTTTCATTATTTGAACAACAGGATTGCTTGGATAGACTATTGAGCTAATAATTTTGTTTACATAGTGCCTTGTGGAGGACTTACTAATCAATATAGTAAAACAGTATATAAGTATAAATTCTGATGCAGTGTGGTCACTTTCCTAGATTGCTACCTCTAAATTCTCTTGATTCCCCACCACTAGAACTACTGCCTACAGCTTCAACCCTTGGAAAAATTTGAATCACAATCACTAATTAAAGCCAATGCACTGTTCTCTCTCTAACCTTGTGCTTTGATCCTAGTATCTGGCTATTGTCTTACATCTTAATTAATCTGGGTGATCTAGTCCTGGCCTTTATCTTTCCACTATAGGAATTCACTTTGTTCCCTCCCAATCATTCTGTTCAATGGAATCTGCCCTGGAATTCTAGTTCTTATGCGGGGTATTCTTTACCAGTTTAATGAAACACACTTGATATTGATTTTCTGCCAGATGGACCTTTGTTTGTTCTCTTTCTGATGTATCTGATGTTCTGCTTTGCCTATTTTAAAAATTCTCAGTACTACATATCAAATAGCTACCTGTATGGGCTGCTAAATCTTATTTAAGGATGTAGGGTATATTTCTGATCTCAACTGGTAATTTAGCTAACTGTTGGATTTTCTTCTTTTTATGACTTCATGAATATCTCTTTGCAGCTGAGTGCACAAAGAACATAATATTTTCAGAGGGAGAACTTGCTTGTATCTTACGTTTTCTTAATTTCTTTTGTTTTTCTGTTCTTGCACAAGCTTTCAATCTTCTTTTGTATTCTAGAAGCCTGCGTAGGTTCCATTTGTCTGCCCTGCTCTGTTAAGTTTACTTGTTTCCAGACTTCCACTATCCTTGCTCTATCCCTTCCTGCAAGTTATTGACTATTTACCCTAAAAATAGCATCAGTAACAATACGTATTCACTGAGTCTTGAACTTCATCATTAGGTGTATATTATTTTTGTACTGTGATTTAAATATCTGTTATAAAGTACTGCTTTATTGACTTTTAAGATATACATATTAGCATGGATGAAACAAGGTAATGATAAAAAATAAGATTGGTTTATTATTTATTATAATCAAGCTCTAGAACAACTCAAGCTCTATGATATAAATATGACATGAATTGAAAATGCCCACAGCTAAAGAAAAGGGAAGAACATGAAGAGATTTTTAAGTGTGAAAGGAAAATGGGTAACTTGATAACTAGAGCCAAAGTGTAATTTCATAGTTATTTGAGTCATGTTTGTTACTGGACTTACAATTTCAGAAATTTTTAGGTTAAAATTTGTTGTATATTAGATTACGAACTAACTGGGATACTAATCTGGGGCTTATCAAATTCAGATACTACTTAGGAGCTAAGTAGGCTATTTGTATGTATGAATAACCCAGTTGTAAGCTAAAGAGTAGTGCAAACTGGGCCTCCCTGGTGGCGCAGTGGGTTAAGCAACGCACTATGGAGCAGACGGCAACCACTGCAGCATGAGTTCGATCCCTGCTGCCAGCCAGGGGGGGACCCACATGGTGCGGCAGACCTCTCCTGCTGTGCCTGCTGCTCCCCTCAGCAGTGTACTTCCATTGATCTGCCTGTTCTGCTCCTGCTCTCTGTGGTGAATCCTCTCACCCCCCCACACCTCTGGCCTGTACCCCAGTGCTTGTATGCATAAATAAATAAAAAATCTTTAAAAAAAAAAAGAGTAGTGCAAACTGTAATTCACTAATTTACTGTCTGTGTAAAGGTATTCACTCCTGAGTAAAAATTCCTGAGTTCAAAGAAAATGATGTGTTACTTTGCTATAGTGTATTGGGGAGGCACAGATTTGTATTTCTGATCTAGACTGTGTACTGGGTAATTTGACTGAGATGAGAAAGGTGTATCCTTGGCCCAATGGTCATTATAAACTAGCTTTATGAGTAAGTGTTTTCATAGATCTGATTATTTTTGTGAGGATGATAATGAAGTTTTGCGAAGTATTGTATTGGAAAGTTAGATATGGTCATAGGAAAATAACAAATTGTATATGTATAAGATTATTTTTACTTTTTCAGAGTTCATTTCTGAATACATTCTAAAATCAAAATAACTTTACCACTAATGATGAAACAATATATTTTTGCCGGTGCTAGATCACAACTCCTGTAGCAAGCATTAGTAATTAAGCACTACATTAATGAATTTCAAATCTGGAAAGAATTTAGAGGTTGTCCAACCTAACTTGTTTATTTTACTGATTGGAAAATTGAGACTTATGTAAGTTAAATGATTGATGGTAACATTTAGATAATGCATGAAACCAGATACATGGTCTTTTGCTTCTCAGACTTTGGGCTTTTCAACTGTACCATAGATTGATTTATAGGTCTTTGCCTATACTACTGTTGAACATTCCTAGAAAATAAAATTTTTGCTGCATCAAAAAGGTAATATTCAGGTTCTTCTAGAATATGACTTGTTTTCCTGTAGTTTATAAAATTTACAGATGGAAAAAGATATTTCTTTTTATCTGTCTCCATTATCTTTATCAGTCATAAATTTTAGTTTTGTTCTAACTCTAGTCACTTTTTTTACTTTTGGTTAATAACCCAAACTCCCACCCTCCGTTTTCTAATCTTAAAAAGGAATAGATAGGATCTGATAACCCCTAAAACCTGTGCCATCTCTAACATTCTTTAAACTGCATGCAGATTTTATTGTAGTATTATAATCTAATGAGGGAAAAGTAGTACAGTCTTTTATTCTACAATTAGAGAGTTCATCCTAGTTAGAGTTTGCTATTCATTTAAGTCTTTTGTATTATATTCAATTTGGTTTAACATGTTTATTGAGTACTGAATATGTGCAAAGCACTGTTTAATAAAATAAGGTTGACTGCCTGACATAAGGATCTTATAATGTAAATTCAGAAGATGAATAATATAATGTATAGCTTAAGAGAAATATGAAGTGTGATAATTAAAAAGAATTAAACTGAGATTGGGACACTTCACCTATAAAGAAATAGATAAACACATATGGTTTCATGGTCCATGTAATCTTTGTCATAATAACACAACTCTGCCACGGTGTCAGGAAAGCAGCAGTAGACTATACCTTAATAGAAAGATATGGCTGCTATAATAAAATGTTATTTACAAAACCTGGCAGCAGTTTTTGTAGACTTAGGTCTGTGTTTGTGCATTCAATATAGGTTTATGTTCATTAAATGTCACCTTAATAGAAGATATGGATTTTTGTGTGACTTATAAAGCAATGATGGACATTTGACTGGAGCAAATATAGTTGGGAGCAAGAAAATCCAAGGTGGGAAGAAAAAAATGATTGACTACAAAGTAAGAATTTTTTTAAAAGATTTATTTATTTATGCATATAAGAACTGGGGTATAGGCCAAAGGTGCAAGGGGCAAGAGTATTCACTGGGGACAGAGTGGGGAGCAGAGCAGGTAGATCTACTGAAATACACTGCTGAGGGGAGCAGTGGGCGAGGCAGGAAAGGTCTGCTGTGCCATATGCTGGTTAGCTTCCTGGCCAAGGACTGAACTCCTGTTGCAGTGTCTGGCAATAGCATGAAACCACTGTCTTTAACCCCTGTGCCACCAGGGAGGCCTATAAGAATGTTTTGGAAACATTCTTAATATTAATGTCATTCAGTCAGATGAAAAAGCAGTTTTATTCAGGTTATTCAATATTGGAGATATTCCATGTGAAAGATTGTTTTTATGATCCAGCCTTATTTTAACATTATATATTTTGAGACCTCCCCACATTATCTTTTTTATTGATATAATATTGGAGTATAACATTTTATAGGCATTACATGTGTACCATTATGTATCAACATCTGTATTTACTACTTTATATACATCAGTAAAATTCTAATTCTATCCTTCACCTTACAGATGATCCCTTTACCCAATTTCATTATTTAACTGTTTTACTAGTCTTTGTGTTAGAAATATTGATAAAGTATGGATTACGAGTGTTACTTTGTTTTATATTTGAAATTTACTTTTGGTTATGGTAAATCAGAGACAACTTTTTAAAATTATATATATTTTTTACATTATTTTTATTTTTGTACAGTGTATATTTCTCATCTTTGTGAAATTCCCATCGCTAATTCACCTGTGCACCATCACCATAGTCTCTTGTGCTCTTGCCACCCATTTTGTTCCTTCTCAGAGAAAGGTTTTTGAACAGTTTTTATCACATGATCTTGAATTGATGAGGCATATACATCTCTTGGAATAGTCTACTGATATATAATTGTTGCACAGAATACAATAGTGACTTAAAGTGTATGGTTTGATTAGTGTGTGATTTGTTGATACATTTTCAGACATCAAAACAGTCAGGATGGTGAGTGTCTACATTTTCTTATTTTTCTTTTGTAAAGTCCTCCCTCCCACATCTCTTGATCCTTTCTTCTCATCACTAAATAACTAGTGCTCTGCCTTCTGTCACTGTAGATTAGTTTGTGATTTCTATAATTTTCTATCGGTGGAATCTTAAGGTATGTACTTGTTTTTTCCCTCTTTTACCTATGGTAATTTTGAGATTCATTCTGTTAATAGGTGATTATTACACTTCTCTATTCATGTACTTTTTTTTTTAGATTTTTTTTATTAATATAAAATATTTCAAAATTTACATATGCTTGCCATTAATTGTAATCGCCATGTATTCCCCATCACCATCTCACCAGTGCACCATCACCTCAGTCCCTGGTGCTCCCATCTTCCCTCAACCCTCCCCCTCCCCTCCCCACC
>JAGFMF010011830.1:2527413-2543386 GCA_019455555.1 Galemys pyrenaicus | reverse complement strand
AGTTTCAATTATAAAGGGGGTGGTTTTCTTTATTTCCTCTTCTTCAGCTTGGTTGTTTGTGTAGAGGAAGGCTACTGATTTTTGTGTGTTGATTTTGTATCCTGCTACTTTGCTAAACTGGCCGATTAGCTTGATTAGATTTTCTATAGAGCTTTTGGGGTTCTCTATGTATATTATCATATCATCTGCAAAGAGTGATAATTTTACTTCTTCTTTCCCTATTTGGAAACCTTGTATACCTTTTTCTTGTCTTATTGTTCTGGCCAGGACTTCCAGTGTTATATTGAAGAGCAGTGGTGAAAGAGGACATCAACAAGAGTATATTTGAATGAGTATGATTTAATGAGTAAATTAGTGTCTTTTTAACAAATGGTGTTGAAAACATCAGAATATCCACATGTAGAGATTGAAGTGGGATAGTTATACATAAAAAATTAAAGACTTAGTCAGAGACTTAAGTGTAAAGACCAAACTTACACATTCTTGGAAAAAAAAATATATGAAGAGCTCTTTATAACCTTAGGTTCAGTGGTTTGTAGATATGGCTCCAAAAGCACAAACAAAAGAAGGAATAGAGAAACTATGTAAAGATATATAATTCTTAGCTTGAAGTCATCCTGTCAAGAAAGTGACAATATGATCCATATCATGAGATGTATGTTTCCACATCATATACTTATAAATGAATCTGGAAAATATAAAGGCATTTTACAACTCAGTACTAAAAAGACCAACTGCCCTAATTAAAAATCTGTTAAAGAGTCTAAATATTTCTTCAGAGAAGATACACATATGACCAGTAAGGATGCTGTACATTAGGAAGTGTCAACAAAAACCACAATAACATACTACTTCATGTCACTAGGGTGATTGTTACTGAAAAGTCAGATAATATGTGCAACTAAGGATGTATAGCAGTTGGAATCCCCACACATTGGTGAGGAAAATATAAACAGGTATGCTATTTTACAAAATAATATAACAATTCCTTAAATTGCTCAACATAGCCTTAACATAAAACCCAGAAATTCCACTGCTAGTTATATGTCCAATAGAAGTGAAAATGTATGTATGTATAGAAGCATTATTTGTAGTAGCCTAAAACTGGAAACAGCCCAATGTTCATCAAGTGATTAATGGATAAATAAAATATGGTGTATCTACATGCTAGAATATCTGTAAGTAAAAAGGAAAAGAAGTATCGGTATGTTATACAACATGGATGAAACTTGAAAACATACTAAGTCAAAAAAACAAATCATCTAAGACTATATGCTATGTTATTCCTTTTATGTAAAATGTTCAGAATTGGTAAATATGTAGATACAGAAAGTAGATTATTGATATCCTAAAGTTGGAAGAGGGAGGATGAGAATGATTGCAAATGAATGTGAAGTTTCTTTATGGAAGGATAAAAATGTAGTAAAATTGAGAGTGATGATTGTTATACAACTCTGAACTGAATCATATGTTTTAAATGGATGAATTTTATTGTATGTATATTTTATATAAACTGATCTTTTTAAAAAGTTAGGGATCCCTTGTTTCAAGTTTAGAGGGGAGAGACAGTTTTATTTAATCTTTGAAAATGTTGAGATAATAGAGGAGGGAATGCTTAGATGAATTGAAGATAATGGAATGGACTTAAACAAGTAGGGTTAGATGTCATCTCTTGTCCTTCAGGTTGGAAGAGTCTTTCTATTCAAAAAAGTGACCTTTGAAAGCCTTTGTTAGAATATCTTATTAAGTGAGATGGGATTTGGTGGGTAAGTTTCTCATGACTAGCGAAATTAGCTGACCAGTTAATCTTCATACTTCAGACTCACACTTACTTATAAAATATTTAGTATAACCTCCAATCTTAATTAAAATTTAATTGTGTTTGCATAATGGAAGGAAAAGGATAGATACACACTTTAAAAGAATATTATAAATATATACATTACTTATAATTTCCAGGGCTATTGTCAGCAAGAATGAGTAAACCAATCTCAGGATAAATCAGCAATGTAAGAACATTGAGACATGATCTTGTAAGAAAAAAAAGTTGTAGAATGTAATTAATTAAAAAATTAAGAAATGTATTAATATATAGCTTATATCCTCATAATTAGTCTCATATGGTAGTTTTAAATGTGTCCTTTCTAAGGAATCCTTTGTGTCTTAAGTAATCTTCTGAATCCTAGACTTGTTTTCTTTCCAATATTGATGATGCTTGAAATATCCTACAGTCCTGTGTTGTAATACTCCATGATTATTTCAAAGGAAATGTTAATGTGAGTCATTTTATTTCAAATTTCTGTGAGAGTTTTGACCATTATACTTAGCATCTAAGTTCCAAAAGAATTTTTTTCCTGGGAAATGAATGCTTCTATAAATGTATCTTTGTTTTTCCAGTATCATTTCATTTTCTGGATTTTGTTGTATTTGGTATATTGAAAAAAGAGATACCGTGATTGTGACTCTTTTTTTTTTTTTTTTTCACTAGTTCTGAGTACCTGGGTACCATTCAGTAAGTAAACAATTGGTTGCTTTGAATTTTGTTATAGACTCTAAGAGAATTCAAGACATTTTATTATAAATTATCATGTGAATTAAATTCTATAATGTGTTATGATAGGACTAATTTTCAAGAAATTAAGACTACTAGAATATTCAACCTTGATTAAAATAATCCTGGAGTATTATAACTTACTGTCATAAGGGATTTCTACCATAGGTATTTTTGTGTGTGTGCTGTAAGCAGCATCCCTGAGCATTTATATTTCCAAATGCAGTCTTCCCTCAGAGAATCTATGAAATTTGCTTAAGAAGTCTGGAAGGTTCATGGTCTTCAGCTGTGCAAACATTTTTAAACTCAACTGAATTTATATTAATCTCTTCATTTAAATAAATGCTTTTGTGTTATTTCTAGGTCACCTCCAACAATGCCAATTGCTTTGGCAAAAAAAGAATGGTAGAATCAGAGTCCTTGGTCTTGTGTAATTGCAGAGGGATTCAGTCCAATCATTTACTTTTTGTGTTGAAGAATGAAAGATTATTTAAGTACTATGCCCAGGGCAAATTCAGTGGCCAATGACTGAACCAGAACTTAAGTCATTCTAGTTCTTCCTTCAGCTTCGGTGCTGACTTTGATGAAATGATTGGTTTCAAAATCACTGTTAAATACCTTATGGGCTTTCTTAATGTTATGTTTTAAAGGTAATAGAAAGTATTCAGCAAAATCTGCCTCATTTTTTAGAAACATTCTAAAAAGACAAAAATATAACCTTAACACAATTTTTTTATGACTGATGGTGGATATTATGGGATGGACGCCCCTTTCCCCAAAAAATTCAAGTGGAAGTAGTAATCCCCACTAGCATAAAATGTTACTTTATTTGGAGACAGGGGCTTTGTACAAGTGATTAGGTTAAGATGGGATATATTTGTGTGGGGAGGGAGCTTGACAGAGATATGGTAGAACATTATGGAGCACATGGTGGGAACATATGACTAGAGCACAGTAGTAAGGACAATGTCTACAAATGACTTTGCTGCTGCTGAAAGGATGCACACTTCCCAGAAGTGGTTTATTTCCACTTTCTTCAATCTCCTGTCTTCCTTCTCCTTTGCTTTCTGGAGAGATAGAGTTCAAACAGAACTTAAGAATCACATTAATCCAATATGACTGACATCTTATAGTGGAAATCTGAGTGTAGATGCAGACAGAAGTAAGAGCATGTAAAGATTCAGGGAGAAGACATCCATCTGTAAGACAAGGAGAAAGGCCTGGAATACATTCTTTCACAACCTTCAGGAGGATCCAACCCTAATGGTTCATTTTTAATATCAGACGTATAACCTCTAGAACTGTGAGAACATAAATTTCTGATGTAAGCCAGCAGCTTTAGCAAAGGGTCAGTTTTATTTATTTGGACCTGGGGTATGTTGGAACAAATAGATTTTGAAAGTTTTAGAATATAAAAAGGAAAAAAAAAATCATGTGATTGAACCAAAAACATATGCAGAGGGAAGGAAGATCTTCCTTTTTTTTCATTCATTCGCTTATTTCCTCAGCCTGTATTTATGTTTATTATGTATTAAGCATTTTGTTAAATTTCTATAGATACAGATTCTCATGGTAGACAGGAACATCTAAACATCTAACTGAATCATAAAATATTATTTTAGTAGTGTCATGATAAGAGAGATGGAAACATCATGCTTGTTTGGAGAGCAAACAATTAAATTCATATAGGCAGACAGGGAAGATTTTTTTGTATCCTTTGATGAACCGTTACAGGAAATGTTTCTTCTATGATTACAGTAGGAGGGCACTGTTGGATATTAAGGGAGAAATGATCAGATTTGCTTTTAGAAAACTAATTCTGTTGTCATATCAAGGAAAAATTAGGATGGAGACAGTTAAAGATAGGGAGAGCTGTTCAAGGTGGTAGAGTTCAAGGTGGTAGGACTTATTATAAAGAAGGAATGCCCATGGGCAGAGGAAGGCATAGGATTTGATAGATGTATTATAAGATATATTTGGTTGCATATCCTAATATAGGGGAGATGTTGTAGATGGACAAAGTTTACTAAACTTTTATATTGGGAACTCAATAAGTTACAATGCTGCAGATCACAATTTTCAACACAGAGAAAGTAGCAGTATTTGCACGACAAAACACTTTATCAGGATATGAAATGGAGAATTCATTTTGTAGAAATCCATGTTCAGGACAGCAGCATGCCCAAATCAGCAATATGCTATTAGTTCCCTAAGATCACTGTTAAAACATCTGGTAGTGAATTTAATTTTATTAATTTGATGAAAGAGTCTTATTCACTAGCCAAATTATCTTACTGAGAGAGAATTTTTTTAAAGATTTTATTCATTTATGCATACAAGAGTTGGGGTGCAGGTCAGAGGTGTGGGAGTGTGAGGATTCACCAGAGACAGAGTGGGGAGCAGAACAGGCGGATCCACTGAAACACTTTGCCAAGGGTACCAGCAGGAAAGGAAGGAGAGATCTGCTGTGCCGTATTAATCTGGCTAGACTATCTTTTTACCCCGATTATTTCAAATAATCAGTTTTTTATTTCACGTAATTCCATTTATTTTATTTTATTGATTCCTGCTATATTTGTCCGTTCATTTCTTTTCTTTAATTTTAATCTAATTTATTTTTTGATCATTTAATAGAAATACCATTTTTGACAGAATGCAATTTCAAACAAACGAAGCTAGAAGTGATAAGCATTATACTGGATTATCTTCTAATACCTGAATAACAAAATTAATTTCCTTTACAATTTTAATAATTTCATGAGACTAATGATTTCCATTTTTAACTCAGGATTTTCCTTTTATAACAGAAATACAGTTAACCATGGTGCCAATATATCCTTTAATGAAATGTATACTATCCATGTTTATAGAAGTTAATACTAGAATAATTTACTGTGTACTTGTTAACATTTCATTTTTCAATAGTTTCTTTGAAATAGTCAAAGGTAACTATTTTTAAAATATAATTAATAACCTTAACATTATTTCTCAAAGGTAAGAAATTTTAAGGTAGGTTTCTCTGCAGCTTGTCCATGAAATGCTATTACTTTAATGTAAGCAAGTTTGGGCTAACTTTCCTTTTCTACATCATTAGTTTTTATACAGGAAACCCAACCGCTTGACCTTTTCACTCAAATGGGACTTCCTTGGTGGGACAAGAGTAGAACTGGTTCTAAT
The DNA here is from genome assembly GCA_019455555.1 of Galemys pyrenaicus. Lineage (NCBI taxonomy): Eukaryota > Metazoa > Chordata > Mammalia > Eulipotyphla > Talpidae > Galemys > Galemys pyrenaicus. Next base: position 2,537,658 of record JAGFMF010011830.1, on the reverse strand, counting down.
CTTGCTCACCCCTATTATTTTTTTTATCCTCCACTAAACCACACATGTCCATACCCTATCTGACTCCTTCTAACCCTCCTCCCTCACTTTTGTTTCCTTTTTGCTGAGTTCAAGATTTATTCCTACTGTAATTAGTGAAATAAGTCAAAAAATGAAAAAAGGTAACAGTTGGTTTCACTTATCTGTGGAATATAAATACCTTAACATTCACATGCAAAGAATAGTAGGGATGAAGCTTTATTATTTATATTAAATTAATGGGATAATGTTATGTTTCCTAAAACTTTAATTGTATATAAATATAAAGGAGATGTATATTTGATATTGCATATAAAGGAGATGTATATTTGATATTATCATTTGACCAATCTTTTCTTTTTTTTTTTTTAAAGTTTAAATCAGAAAGTGTCTCTTTGCCTTAGTGTAATGGTTAATTTAATTTCTGGGACTCAAGATATTGCTGCAAAATATAGAGCTTTTCCAACTTTAGGATATTGTAGGCACTCAGTGGAAAGTTCTTTATTTTTCCAGCTATTCAGTAAGTTTACATATTTTGTAAGTGGTTGGGCAAAAAAATCCAGTTAAATATCACATTTATATCAATTTTATTGTAAAGTAATCCTAATGTTCTATCCTTAAATAATGTATAAATAAGTTTTCTTTTGGGAACAAAATATTTTGTTTCATAATTCAATTAAAGACCCTAAATTCAGATATTCTGGGAAAGAGTAGAAATTAATGGTTCCTTTTAAGTATTATACAGATGACACACATAAAAAACTTAATGGTTCCTAGCAGGTAGATTTTCCTAGTTTGGTATTGTAATTTGACATTATTCTAGATGCAATTGAATATTAAGGTCAAATCAACATAAGTTATGGGAATGGTGAATCTAGTGGGCATTCCTTAGTATTTCTTTGACTAGAGGATACCGGACTCTAATTCTCCATCGTAACTATCTAAGCATTGTTTATTCTAAGGAACCATTTCCAAATTCACATTTGTTCTCTGACTTGATGTACCCTCCATTATTTGTTTTTAAATGCATTTTCTTTTTTTATTATTTGCTTTTAAATGCATTTTCTTTCCTTTGTACTTAAAGAAATGACAATCTGTACTTATTTAGTAGCTTTTATAAACTATAATTACTACACTGAAAGTAGATTTCAAAAAATTAGGGACCACTGACTTCTGAGACTGATAGACCAAAAATAGTTGCCACTTATCTAAGACTAGCTCTTCATTCATTAAAAGTAGTACACTATCATTTCCTGTTTATGGCACTGAACTTCTTTCTGTAGAGACGTTTTTGTTTTCGTATTTTCTTCAATCCCTGAAAATCATCTCATGGAGGAATGAATTTTTCAAAAGGAGAATCAGCACAAATAATAAAATATTTCCAAGTATATAAACTGGTCCTAACGTCAACAGATACAGAAGGCAGCACTTAAAACACAAACAAACAAAAAACCCATAAAATATGGTGTAGATCATTACTGGTGTATTAACAGTCTGAATGTGTATCTTCAACTAAGTTGTCTTAAATAAAGGTCCATTTTGTAACCTAATATTATGGAGTGAGGGGGGAAATCCTTTGTAAAAATTCCCCACCACTATCTCCATAATCTCTACTTCACTGAGTTTCACCCAAGTGCGAAAATGAAAAATTATAACCTGCCAAGCATCAGTGGCACAGTGAAATGAAAAAATTGTGAGTTAATAACAGTGATGCCTCAAAAAAATTTCCTGGCCAATTTAACATTGCTTCATCCAAGGTCACTTCTCAGAGCTGATTATTTTTAGTAATTTGCAGATGAGACCATTCTCTACCTTGGTCATGGTTACTGAAGATCAAGAAAACAGAGTAGGTTTAAGACTCAAGGTTATCTAGCTTTCTCAAATAATACACAAACCAGTTTTACTTTATTTTCGTAAGACCTAGCAGAAAATATTTTTCAAAAAATAATGAAAGAATTTTATTAGAGAAATAAAGTTGTCATAATATAAAACAACAAAAGCAAGGATGGCATATCAACTCTATTTAAAAGGTCCTTAGTTAGCAATTATGTGGGAGAGAATTTTACCAAGATTTTTAGTTTTTTACCAAGAATTTTTTACCAAGAATTTTAGTTTTATAGTTAAGAAAAAAGTCAATGTAGATTATAATTTGAGTAAACATTATGGTTAGGTATAGCTCAATTATAAACTTATGGAAAGTTTCCAAATTTACTTTTTCTTGCCTACTTTGAAATTTGAATTCATATTGTAAATAATGCTTTAGAAAATAATCTTTTCTTTCTTACATTGAAATAATTAAGATAATGCAGAAAGAAAGGAAAGTTTTCTCATAATTTTATTGAGAACAGATAAATTTATTGATCATTTAGCATATTCCAGACCTGTTTGTAGATCTCTCTGTCTCTGTGTCTACATATGTGTGTAGGAAATAGAGACAGAGTAGTAGGATGATGCATTTTTCCAAATGAGGTCACACTGAAGACATACTCATTTTATCTAGCAACTTTCCATAAACATCTTTCTATGTCAATGATTACTGGTTTACATTCTCATTTTCAATAGCTTTGGATTGTGTGTTTAGCATCTACTATTGATGAACATTTAGAATAATTACAGTTTTCACTGTATTTTTTACACTTAAAATAATTACAGTTTTTCTCATACTAAAAATTATGAAAAAAATTACAACTTTCTATCTAATATAAAAGTAGATTCTAGAGGTAAAAATAATGGAAATTTAGGTATTTGATATTTATTACAAAATACTCTCTGGAAATACACAAGAACATAATTCACTAGGACCACATTCTTAGGTTGTTCAATGTTGACATCTTAGCTTCATTTCATTTAGTTTATTAGTGATATTGCATACATTTTCAAACAGATAAATGCCAGTGTACTGTTTTTTATGAATATGTTGTTGAAGTCTTGCCCATTTTTTTTCTCTATTTGCAAGTTGTCTTATAGGTGCCAATCTGTCTCAGGGCTTACTGGTATCTGATGGGTCATACCATGTTGAATTGAAATCTATTTCTAGCCCTTTCCCCCCAACTCTTCATCAGAGCTCACTATATTTTGCTGAGGGCTATCATCAGTGAAGCTGCTTCCATGACCAGCCTGAGTTCATTTTTCATAGCGAGTAATATTCCATTATATATATATTCCATATATATGTGTGTGTGTGTGTGTGTGTGTATGTGTGTGCCACATGTTCTTAATCCACTCATCTATCCTTTAATTCTTAGGTTGCTTCCATAATTGGCTATTGTAAATTGGGCTCTGTGTGTCTTTTTTCGAGAAGTGTCTATTAGATGTTGCTGCCCATATTTTGATATTTTTTGTTGTTGTTGAGTTATGTGGGTCTTTCGTAGATCTTACATGTTTGTTCTTGTCAGATCTATTGCTTCTTAAAAATTTAATATTTAAACCACAAAGAATATATTCTTATGTTTGATATGAGGCAGAGTCTAACTTATTTTATTTCCAAACAGCTCTCCTGTTGACATTATCATTTCATGAATAGCCTACCATTGCACATTGATTTGAAATCCCTTAGTTATCATAATAATGTTTTAAGATTGTGTTGAGAGGAGGGCTAGTGATTTTACAATGTGCTTTCAGGGGATGTTGTTCAAGGTATGTAAACTGACCAGGGTTCTTTTTTCACTGTCTTTATATTTTTGCAGAAATATCTGATGTTTAAGACTGTTTTTACATGTTTTAGTGTAGTTTTTTTCTTAACTTTGATAACAAGCTTTACTGAAGTATAAAGTACATATATTGCTTAATAAATGCATCAATACATATCTATAACTCCATTTAACCCAGAGTGCATTTCTGTCAACATAATGACCTACATTATACCTTTGCTATTGATTCTCCTCTTGCTGGCATCTGACTGCTATTGTTCTGCTTTGTAAACTATAGTTTAGATATTTTAGAAGTTCATAGAAATGAAATAATGCAACAGGTACTCTTTTATGTTTGCTTTTTAATTCACTGAGTAGTGTGCTTGTGAGATTCATCTCTGTTGTTCCTTCTTGTAGTTGTTTACGTTTCTCTTTTATATTTAGTTTTTCTTTGCTGAGTAGTATTAAAATATATGGATATACCACAATTTGTTTAACCATTGCCATATGGATATTTGGATGTCATGAACATAGTTAAATTTTTTAGCTCTCAGGAATATAATTCTATAGCTTTTTAAAAAATACACATTCATATGTGATATCTGCTTTCACATCTATAGGGTGAGTTTCAAGAGGTAGGACCACTAAGTTGACTGCTAAGTTGTATGTGTAACATTTTAAGAAACTTTCCTTAATTGTCTGTAAAGTCTTATATTCTTACCAGCAATGCATGAACACTCTATTTATTGTACATGCTCACTAACACTTAGTTTTACAGTTTTTACTGTTTTTTGCTATTGCAGTGAATAGGAGTGAGATCATTTGTCTCGTCTCTGTATGCCTTATTTCACTTAGTAAATGCCCTCAAGCACAACCCATCTTGTCACAAATTGCAGAATTTCTTTTTTATGGTTGAATAATATTCCTGTGTGTGTATTTATATAGATATATACACTTTATCCATTTCCTTTATCCATTCATATATTGCTGTATACTTATGTGTCTCCATATTTTGTATATTATAAATAATTTTACTATAAATTAAAGGATGTGCATTTATCTTTTTGAGTTAATATTTTCTTTTTTGTCAGATAATGCCAATAGAAATGCTGAACCTTATGGTAGTACTATTTTTAACTGTTTGAGCAACATCCATACCTTTTTCCATAGTTACTGTACCAGTTTACACTGCCATCAACAGTACATCAACGTTACCTTTATTCCACATCTTCTCCAACACTTATTATTTCTTGTATTGTAGATAATAGGCATTTAGCAGGTATGAGATGATATCTCATTATAGCTTTGATTTGCATTATCCTAATGGTTACTGATATTAAGCATATTTTTATGTTCCTGTTGATCATCTGTATGTCTCTAGAAAATGTAATTTAGACCTACCAATCTTTTTCATCTCCTTTTAATCACTTTCTTTCTTTTCTTTTTATTTTTTGTTGTTAAATTGAAAGACTTCTTTATATGTGTTGGGTATTAACACTTACCCATATGTATGATTTGAAAATATAGTCTCTCATTAAATAATTGCCTTAGAGTTTTTTTTTTTAATGGTTTCCTTTACTCTGCAGAAGTTTCTTCTATATTGATGTATCCTCACTTGCTTGTTTTCACTTTTGTAGTCTTTGCTTTTAATGTCATATCCAAAAAAATCATTCCCAAGACTTATGTCAAGTTGCTTATTGACTAAGTTGTATTTTAGGAATTTTATGGTTTCAGGTTAACATTGAAATCTGTAATACAGTTTACATTAATTTTTTTTTTTGAATGGTGTTCCGATTTCGTTCTTTTACATGCGGCTTTCTAATTTCGCCAGTACATTTATTGAAGAGACTCTCTTTTCCCCATTTTTATATTCTTGACTCCTTTGTCATGAATTGATTGACCATATTGGTGTGGATTTATTTCTGGGTTCTTTATTTTGTTTAATTGATCTATGAGTTTAGTTTTTATGGCCTTACCATACCTTTTTTATTACTATAATTTTGTAATGTTATTTGAGTCAAGATATGCAATGGCCCCACCTTTGATTTTTCTTGACTGATTTTGTTATTCAGGGTTTTTTTTGTGTGGTTTCTTAGAAGTTTTAGTATTGTTCTGTGAAAAATAACATAGGTATTTTGATAGCGATTGCCTTGAATCTATACTTGAATCTATGGATGTTTTAATAATGTTAATTTTTGTAGTCCATGAACATAGACTATCTTTCCATTTACTTGTGTTTCCAGATTTTTCATTTCTCACTGGTTTAAATGTATATATTTTAGAGCTCCTTAGTTTTCTTTATTCGTAGATATTTTATTCACTTCGTCATGTCATTGTCAATTTCTCATTCTTATAGTTCATTATCAGTAAATAGATATATAACAGATTTTTGTATATTACTGTTATATCCTGCAATTTTACCTAATTTGTTTATTCTAACAGTTACTTGGTGGAGTGTTTAGAAGTTTTTTACAGATGTTTTCATACTTACAGTGGCTTAATTACAGTTTTGTTTCCTAATGGTGTTTTAAAGCACTAGACTTTGATTTTTGAATGCTGATATTTACCTGGCCCAGATATATGTGGTAGGATAATATCTTGTGAGATTATCCTGAGCAGCAGCACTTAACCATATCTACTCAGTCACATAGTCAAGGGTAACAGTTGGAACTCTATACTCAACTTTTTTTTTTCCACTTAGAGCACAGTATTAAATAAATTGCATGAAATATTTTATACTTTGCTATAAAATATGTTTTGTGTTAGATGATTTTTTTCAGGCATAGGTTAATATGAATATTTTTTGTCATTGTTGTTCAGAGAAAGAAAAAGTTTACTAAGGAGAAAAGGAGCAAAAATAAAAATGGACTCCAAGGTCAGTGCAATCAGGCCAGGGAGAAGCAAGGGAGCCCAATATGAGTATTCTTAGCATGATTAAAATAGGAAGGACTAAACTATGAAGATTTTTAGATTAGGTGTATTAAATGATTTTTTTCATTTATAGTTTAGTTATACAATAGGTTTATTGGTATATAAACCCATCGTAAATTGAGGAGTTTTGTATATAATATGCACTTTGTTAATAGTGCAATTTTACTTCTTTCTTTTGAATTTATTAATATTTGTTTTATGAACTGGAATCTGGGACACCTTTGTGATTGCTTGATACATACTTGAGAAAATGTGGACTGTTTTATAAATGTTACTTAGATCAAGTCAATGGTGGTACCATGGAAATCTTCCACATAGTCATTGACATTTTCTATAATACTGAGAAAAAATATGGTGAAATTTCCATCTGTACTCCAACTGTAATTGTATTTTTTTAGTTTAAGTTCTCAGAACTTTTACTAATATATATAAATGTGTTTCATAATGTAGAAACTTTTATGAATGTTACATTCTCTTGATGAATTCACTCCATTATCATCATGAAATTATCATTTTTATCTTGATACTATGCTTGATCTCAAATCTTCTTCTTCTTTTTAATTTTAATGCCATTCTAGCTTTCCTTTGTTATGTTTACTTGGTATTCATTTTTCCATCTTCATTTTGTAGATTTTTTTTTTTTCTGGTCTTTTAAAGTTCTTTGTTTAAAAAAAAAAAAAATTAAAGTCCTTTGTTACTTTCCCCCTTTTTTTTTCTTTCAAATATAAGTGAATGTGTTTTATGGTCCCTATTTTTATCTTCACTATTTTTTTCACATCAAATTCTATTTTGTTTAGTTAGTGGTTATTCCAGATATAGAACATAACTTTTAACTTATCAAATGTCACCATCTGATAATCTTGTGCCACTTGATGTAAAAAGGTAAAAACCTTATAAATAAGTGCTTTCTTTTCCCCTTTCTTTGCTCGTCTCTCAGTACTTTCACCTTTCCATGTGTTATAACTTTGAAATTTTTACCTTATGTAATTATCATTTAAAATGATTAAATTTAGAAACATTTTATTTTCTCATTTTAACTTTATATACCATTCTCATAATCCTTCATCTCTTGTGTAGAAACAAATTTCCATTTATTTTATTTGATTATACCACACGAAGTCTTTCATGTTTCTTATTTGTGTGCTGGCAGAAATTGTCTTTGTTTAGTAAAAAAATAGCTTTAATTATGGATAAATATTTTTGTTGGACTTAGGTCTCTAAATGATTTTATTATAAAGTTACTAACAGTTATTAAAGATTCTTTTTTAGGGAAATTAAAATGAGTTGTACACTAGAATAGGTTACATTATCCATATATCATTTATTTTGTTTTAAATTTGGGATGAGATTACTTCTTTCATAAGAAAGCTTTTATGTTACTGCCTATTGGTTCTTTGAAGTTGTTATGTTTTTCTCTAATCATATGTATATTTTATTATTCTCTGAAAGGATAAATAAGGATAAGTTGGAAAAAATACACTGCTTTTTATGTAGTAATGTTACTTTTTTTTGATTTCTATTCCAAAACTAAAACTTAGATGTCACCTTTTGTAAATGGCTGTACCAGTCAAAAAATTTTGACTAGTCAAATTTTGACTAAGTTATTCACAAAAATTATTAGTTTGGAGGCATTTTTTATGGATACTAATATCTAGTTGAGGTCATAGAAATTACTTAAAAAGACTGTTTACAAATGAGTTCAAGTTTAATATCCTAAAGAGATTTAAAAATGAAGCAAAGTGTCTTAGGGACAAATCAGAGTGAAGCAGTATTAATTAGGAAGGAATGACAAGCTGAGTTAGGAATAAGTGCTAAATGCAAGGAACACAGTATTTCAGAAAAGATATATCAAGTGGGGAAGAATATAATTATCTTGTCATAAAGTATAATACGAACACTAAAATCAAAGGGTAGCCCTTTTTTATTGGCTTCATACTCATTCTTGTTTTATAATGTGTAACTGTTAAAAATGTAAGTTTGGAGTCAAATAAATATTGCTTCACATTCTGCTCTACCACATACTGATTTTGTGTCCTTGAGCAGCTTCCTATTTCTCATTTTAAAAATGGGAACAAATTAACTTACTCTGATGATAAAATGAAATGGTGCATCTAAAGTCCTTTGCACAAATCTGGGCAAATTGTAACAATTTGGATAATTACATTATAGCTTTTCATATGCTTTTGCATTATAAACCATGCTTAGCACATTTTACAGTGTTTATTTGTCTCTCTGGTAGGCTATTATCCTCGGAAAGAACAGCTTTTATATGAAGAACTACTTTGATAAATAGTATAGGTGCAATCAATTTTTATAGAACAATTCATTGTTTGACCAAAGTAGACAAATCTTTCAGAAATGTAATTGGTTGAAATCAGTGAAATGCCAATTGAAGGAAAACATTAAAGACTGAATTTAGATTAGGTAGAACCATATTTTGTAGTGGAATTATATTTGGGAACATCAATGCCAGCAACGATTTAAGGTTGTTTGATACTAGTTTGAAATTATCTCAATATAATATTTAGAAAGAGGAAAGAACCCTTTTTATTTGAGTTCTGCTAGTAGTCTTAGATAACTATAGACATTAAGCATGGAGGAAAGAGAAAAAAAAAAAAGGTGAGTAGAAAGAAGAACAGGAGGAAAAGAAGTAAGTTAAAATGTTAGTAGAGATAAAATGTGAGGTTGACCCAAATATCCCTTTTGCTGCCAGAAGCCATAGAACAATTAACAGTTTTCATTCTAATCTAAAACATAGTTAAAGAAAAACATATTTTAGCGATTTTTATATAAAATATTAATTTTTGATCCCTAATATTTTAAACCCAATCAAATATAAACTAAACCTAAGATTGACAGATTGATTGGCAATTTGCTGGTCTCATATGGAAGTTCATTTCCTTTCTTAGGTTTCTACCGATGTACTATTCATATTCCTCAAATAAGTTAATTAACAAATCCAATTAATTATACCTCTTTTATAGCTTTCATAACACTTGACATCCATTGTGACTCACTGACATTCATTTTCACATCTATCTCAACTACTTTAGTTGAATTCACTATGATCTTTCATCTGATTAATGCAGCTACTTCCTAATCAGTTTCTTTGCTTATATAGTCTTCTCAAATCCACTCTTCAGACTTGAAACAGAGGGCTGATTTAACTGTAAAGTAAATCACAACTCTGCTTTAGGTCTCTCAAGAATTCTTCATTGATCTCACAATAAAATCTAATCACCTTAACATGGCCTGTAATGTCTTTTATTATCTGACCTTTGGTTACATATCTAACTTCATCTCTTGATATTCATCTTAATATGTTGCTACAGTCAGATTGAATTACTTCAACATTTATGTTTTCTCAAGTTTATGAATTTATAAGTGTGTCCTTCAGCCCAGGTCTCTTCTTATCCATTCTGAAAGTTCATAAGTGAAGGAGAAAATAGGTAATTATTTAAAAAGTTCATATATATATATAATTACATTGATTGGCAAGCTTATTCTTTCAAAGATCAAAAGTCTGGTTGACTTTTTTTTTTTTTTTAAATGGCCCCTTGACATTTTGTTTTTTTTTTTTTTAAGATTTATTTATTTATGCATACAAGCACTGGGGTACAGGCCAGAGGTGTGGGGGGTGAGAGTATTCACCACAGACAGAGCGGGG
>JAGFMF010011830.1:2506510-2527363 GCA_019455555.1 Galemys pyrenaicus | reverse complement strand
CTGGCCGGCAGCAGGGATCGAACTCGTGCTGCAGTGGTTGCGGTTTGCTTCATAGTGCGTTGCTTAACCCACTGCGCCACCAGGGAGGCCCCTGGTTGACTTTTCAAGATAGCAAAATAGAAACCTTTACATGCTGTTTTTGACTTCTGTTGTTTTTTCCAAGGAAAACACTCATTAATTTGAATTATCAAGTATGGAAAAAATTCTGATCCTATCAAGTTATGTAATTTATCTGAATCAGAAAGTATTTTTCTCCCTCTCTTTTTTGTCTTTCTATTTCTCTTATACACTAATATATTTTTCTTATAAGAGACACACCTCAAACAAATAAAATTATAATGAGCATTTTATTAGGGACAATGATCATTGTTCAAATAAACATCTGCAAAATTTACTTAGTACAGAGGTTATATTTTTAAACATGACCATAACATTTTCAAAGGAAATAACTTTCTCATAGGTCTTTGAAATGCAAAATAATTCAAAAACTTCAGCATTGAGATCAAAGTGAACCTTCAGCAGTTTTGTTGAAATGAATATATGAAGGGGTTTTCTCAGTGCTTCCGATCTTTCTTTATTGCTCAGTCTCTTTTCCTAATGTCTTCAATATTCCTTTCAAAAAATTGCTATATATGGTGGCATTCTATAGAGCCCACAGAGTGTAGTGAAAGCGTTATCCTATATGACCTGACTTTTTTTTTATAGTCATATTACACTAGCCATGAACTTCAAGAAAACAAATCTTGATAGGTTTGAGAATAATTGTTTAACATAGTAGCATTCATTCATTAAAAATGTAGTGTATTTATGCCATTTTATATAGAATCTCCCATAAGTAAAACAAATTCTGCTTATACATAATAACTTCAGATTTTTATAGTTATGTATTATTATAGTCTACCATTCCAGTGTGATGTTGGTTTAATTCACATAAAAATAACCTCTGTAATTCAGATCAAAAGAAACCTCTCTGAAAGCAAAGATTGATGATGATTGCCTAATGAAGTCCTCTGAAACTTTTGTCTACATCTTTTATACAAATATGTAACTTTAAGCTTTCCTTTAACAAAGATAAGTAATAGGTTGGTTGGAACTTGAAAACACACCTAAAACATGATGACAACAATGGAGTAACATGAAGAATATCTGTGAGTATTAGCTGGTTGAATTGAAAACAAATGAAAGATAAGTTTTAATCCATGGAATTTTGCCACTTATTAAAACTAATCACATTAACTTTAACCCACCTGAGAATTTATACGCTACATATCTATTGCATCTGTGGGAAAATGTCATTTTCCTTATTTATGGCTCTACTACTCTTATATTGCCAGGTCATTGCCAAGTAGAGTTAAAATATAACATCATCATGTATCTTAGTGTTTTAATTATCCTAATTATGAATCTGTTGCATTATTTTGCTTTTTTTTTCTTTTTCAAGTCTGTTTGTGATCAAAACAGAACAATTACAATAGGTGTACTTTATTCTCAAGGGAAAATTATAAAACAAATAATTTATTTCTGTGAATATGGCTGATTTATTTCTTCTTTTTTATCCATATCTATGAATTTGAATTAATGAAACCACCTTGAAATGTTTCTTTATGATTATAACCAATGTTCATAATTAATAACACAATATGTTAAAATTTTCCTGGATTTGAGCTACATTAAAGTATGACTTACTGCCTTCTCATTCCATGATGATATATCAGATGGCATCCAGTAATACAATATTTTTTCCATCTACGGTTTATCAAGGATGCATACAAATGATAAAGCATTAATATTTCTGTGGCACATTGGGGAAAATAGATGAAGTTGTTTTAAACTGGAAGTGAGAAGATGAGGGGAGGAGGAAGAGTAATCATTTAGATTGCTGAATGATTGCTGAGGGCTGAAGGGATGATCAAAGTATGTGTAGCTATAGACCACAGACAGGTAGAAAGGTCTGTGAATTGAAATAATATCTTATGTGATATTTTAAGATGAAAGTGAAAATTCAGTCAGTCTATTAGAGAGTTTGTCTTTTGACTAAATATAACTGGAATATTTTTCAGATGAGTTTTCTTTTTAAAGATTTATTTATTTATGCATACAAGAGCTGGGGGTTCAGGCTAGAGTCGCAGGAGGTGAGAGGATTCACCAGACAGAGTGAGGGCAGCAGTGGGCGAGGCAGGAGAGGTCTGCTGAGTCATGTGGGTTCCCTCCCTGGTGGGCGGCAGGGATTGAACTCGTGCTGCATTGGCTGCTGTTTGCTTCATAGTGCGCTGTTTAACCCACTGTGCCACCAGGGAGGCCCCTCAAATGAGTTTTCTAATTCATGGTAGATTATCTAAAAATTTTGAGAAAACCAAAGTTTTATAGATAAGCTATCCTAATGAATGGATACCTTTAAAAATTTTTTATTAGATGTCTGATAGCTTTTAATTGGTTAACATAGCCAACATGTGCCACTTCAATAATTAAAACAACAAAAAAGGTAATAATAGCATTTGCCATTTTTGAGCATTGGCTGTGAAACAGGTTCTCACGGGCTCATTTAATATTCATAACATCCATTAAAAATAATACTGATTGTTATTCTCTTTTTACATAAGAGGAGTCTGAGTTTCATAAATCTAAAATGTCATCACAAAACCATTAATACCTGCTAAGTAGTGGAGTTAGGATTTAAACAGATTTATAAAATGGCTTTTTGGTACTTTTGGAAGTTGGAAGTTTCAGGAGCTTCCTTCGCCCTCACCATCTACTGCTTTTGGGTTGTATTTGTCTTCATTCATATCTATCATCTGTTCATAATCCTTTGCCACTGTTAACATTTCCCAGACACAGTGTATGGTATACTGATTCTACCTGTACACTAACATTCCTACTCAGATGCTGAATCATAATCTTGGTCTTATTAGTATCACCTTTAAGAGCTTAGCCTTGCTACTTATAGCCATGTTTATGTCTTAGGAGAAATTATATCACTTTTCTAATATGTAGTCTCTTTATCATTGTGTGTGTATTAGGACTCCTTTGGGCACTGAATGCTATAATAAATTTATAATATATTGCCTGATAGATAATAATATTTGTCAGCTGTTATTTATGATAGTTAGCTCATGATCACTTTTATAACTTTTCTATAGGAAGTAGTATTGGAGAAGAGTATTAAGTTGAATTTTTAAATAGATGGATAGTACTTAACTGTATTTTGTAATGCTAAAATTTTCAGTAGCAGTTTACTGCTGAAATAATTGAGAGCCATATTACAATTACATTTTCAGCTCACAGTTTTGAATGTGTTGTGATTTATTATATGATGGAGAGTGGAATGAAGGAAGTTGTCATTATGCATAAGAGTACTTGTACTTATTTAATAATAATTTTGTTCTGTTCTACTTTCTAATATAGTGAAATATTTTGAATTTATGGAAAGAGGCAGTAAATTGGGGGACCTCTGAGTGATAGAAAACATTCTTTATTTTCTCTTTTTAAAAAATGTTAAGCTTTTAAAACACTGTTAAGTTGTCAAAATTTGATATAAAGACTTTTACTGCACATTTTTGTATGACTTGACATAAAATTATTGGCACTAAAAACATAGAAACAAATAAATTATCATAAACATCATCTAGTTAGTTTCCATTAAGCTGGAGTCATTGAAATAAAATATATCAATTGATGTTTGAGTTCATTTGGCCCTGTGTTTGCCTGGTATGTTTCTTCGCAGTGTTTTTCACCAATTTTCTTTCATTTTTTTCTCATTTAATTATAGCCTTTTAAAATCATATTTCTATGTTGTTTTTTCCACTTTTTGGATTCTTTTAGTTTTCTTTTAGTTTGGAGTCCAAAACTGAGATAAGCCTTCAAATAGAACTTTTCACCATTTAAGAGTGAAAGTGAGATTATTTGCTAACCCATGTCATCTTGTGATGAGGCAAATAAATTTCATGTAAACTCCACTTCTCTGGAGTTTCCTTTCTCTTTTTAAAAGTAAATTTGAATAAACACCAAGAGTGTATTTTACTAGTAGCAGAGCCCAGTGAGAGTTAGTCCTATGCAAGGAATTCAGAATTTTCTGTAGATCATTTGCAGGTAAGTATAGTTTGCCTGCTCTGGGGAGTTGATGTTACTTATTCTAAAATCAGAGGTGAAAGCAGAAACCCCAAAGCAATGTAATTTATTTGCTTTTTGGTAAACTTGATTCTGTTTTGTAACCTTTGAAACATGGATTTTGTGAGTGATACTATTAAAACTTATACTCCCTCTAGAGTGTGTTGTTAATCATTATTGCTCTGCTGGGCCTCAGGATTACCTGTCTGCATTATAATGCAACTTTCCCTAATATGTACAATTGAAATGCCAATGTTTCTTAAGATTTCTCATATATTTCTATGAATAAAAGAAGGTTCAAAAGAAATAAAATTTCAAAATTTTTAATTTCTCTTAAAAAATTGTAGAACTTCTTAAACCAATGTTGATTTTGGACTTGACTGTAGAGATTTTACATTAATACTCTAAAATGTAGATGAAATCACTATCTGAAGATCTTTTTAGTAAAATTAAAAACAGAAAATTATAGGTATTTCATTAATAATTCGTTGGATGTATCCAATATTTATTAAGCTTCTTCTTTTTGAAAGTCTTTGTTCAGACTTTCAAAGGATGTAGAGATCGTGTCAGTTTCCTATCTTTGGATGAGGACCATAAGAGATAGCCACAGAAACCTATAGCTTTTTAGAGTGTGCAAGTCATTGCTATGTCTGTTACTATGACTTAATATGCATGCTTTGGTTGATCTTTGGAAAAGATTCTAGAAAAAACTAAATTTGGGGCTCCAGATGAAGCTCAGAAAGACATAGTATACATTTGGGGGTCTTTCTTGGTCTCACAGTAATAGTTGTCAGGAACTGTGTTATGAGAAGGGTGTGAAGAGTGGGATGCTATCCCGGTTGTGCTATAAAGTCGTATGTGATCCAGAGATAGAGCGATGGCTCTCAACCAGTTACCCATGAGATTTTCAGTTCTGCCAAGTTCTTAGCACTTTGAGATGTCAGTCTTAATAATATTTACATAGAAAAGGAGAGTTTGCATAGAGCTTGCCTGAGTTTCTGAGTATGAGTGACAAAGACCCTATTAGAGAAATGCTCCCCACTGAATCTAATTCAGTCATTTGTTGAATTCTGTGGTGATTTGAAGAGTAGAAGACACAGCATTGTTCTTAGTGTCTCAGAACTAGTAAGGGAAACAGAAATGCATGCTGAGCTTTCTAGATTACAATTTCCCCAAAATTGGAATTTCTTTTTTTCCCCCCAAGTTTTTTTAGGATTTATTTATTTATTTATGCATACAAGAACTGGGGTACAGGCCAGAGGTGCAGGGTGGTGGTGGTGGGGGGGGGGAGTGTGAGAGGATTCACCAGGACAGAATGGGGACCAGAACAGGCAGATTGACTGAAATACACTGCTGAGGGGAGCAGTGGTCGAGACAGGAAAGGTCTGCTGTGCCACTTGGGTCAACTCCCTGGGCAGAGATTGAACTCATGCTTCAGTGTCTATGACTTAACCCCTTGTTCCCCCAGGGAGGCCCTCTTCTCAGAATTTCTATTCTTTTTCTAGCATTCCTTTTCTTCTACAGTGGATGGCTTAGTGAAATCATCTGGTCCTCCTTCAGCCACACTTCCCATTTCCTCCTGTGTGATGATCTCTTTGTGTTCTCCAAAGCTCAAACTCATAATACAGTATTTGCTCTCTTTTAGATCTAGTAAATACCATCTTCCTAAGGTTGGGTGGTTCCCCCTTTCCTAAGAAAAACCTGGTGATTATTTTTGGTATTGTGAATAAATAATACAGGCATTTTTGATAGGCTGAAGGGAGCATAAAGCACATAAAGAATTTTAGAGAGTTTGAATGATCCAGATTTAAAATTCAATATGGAGCATGGTGTAAGCTATTTTTAAAATTCCATAGTAGATACTGGAACAAATCCCTGTTCATCTTATTCCAACTGTGTGGTTGACAGGAAGCGTTATCACAAATTATCTCTAGTATCTTCTGTATCAGGAAATTAGAGAGGATATTTTTGAACCAAAATGATAATCAGGATATTTGCTAAAAGACATACTTGCAGGAAATGCAAGCTAGATAGAGAATTGATTAAAAACAAGGTTATCAGGGGGGCCTTCCTGGTGGTGTAATGGTTTAAGAAATGCACTGTGAAGCAAACCGCAGCCATAGCAGCATGAGATCTATCCCTGCCACCAGCTGGGGAGGTGACCCACATGGTGAAGCAGACCTCTCCTGCCTCATTCGCTGTTCCCCTTAGCAGTGTGTTTTAGTTGATCTGCTTGTTCTGCTTCCCACTGTCTCTGGTGAATCCTCTAACCCTGTCACCTCTGGCCTGTACCCCAGCTCTTGTATGTATAAATAAATAAATTTTAAAAAAAACAAGGTTATCAGAAAATCATGTCATTTTTGTGGCTAGATATTAAGAAACTAATTTCCTTGCAGTTTAAGAATCATATGGTTGGCAACAATTAAAAAATAAGCAAATATATATATAATGTTATATACTTATATATAATATATATCGTGGAAAGCATTTTTAACATTGCATATCATTCATATATATATAAATAGAACAAATTAGTACTTTTGATTATTTAAATGACAGAACCTGCTAAATTTCTGCCTGTTATGTATTATGCAATGTATATTAGTAACTATATTATATGCTATTTTTTAGTAAAAATATTGTTATAGAGCTATATAAAATAAGATACTAAAAAAATTGAGACTTTTTCACTATTTTAGTACCTGGAATATTTTAAAATATAAACAAATTGAACAATCTTTTCCCCCTAAACTTATGTAGCTTTCTGTTATTTGTGTTTAATTTTACTTGGGATGCTTTATAAGTTCAAAGTGCTTTGATGCTATTTGAGTTTATTTTAGATAATTTCAGAAATGGGGCAAATTAATCCAGCAGATGAATGGCATTGTCACAGACATTCTTTCTTTCTATTCTTTGGTACTGTTTGTACCATCCTCAAGATATTAGCTTTGTACTCAGGCTAATTTCTTTCATGTTTACCCAGATTCCAGGCATCACATCCATATTCAGCAACAGGAGGAAAAATAGTTTGTGAGCAGGGAGGAAAACCCTACCACATGTTCATTCATATCAGTGAGATGGGGATAGCTTTTATACCATTAAATCAGACCCTGAAGTAGAAATGGGACTATTCTGATTGACTGAACTTAATCTGAGCCTGAGCAATCCTTCCCAGAATTGCTTGTGAAAAAAAGATAAATGCCCAAGATGAATTAGGTTGTTTACCTAAGAAGAGGAAAAATGGTTTAGATAGGAAGACAACTATGTCTATTAGAGAAATATAGGATTCAACAGTAGGCTAGTGATTCTAAACTCTAGCTACTTATTAGGATCACCTATGAAGGTTTTTATAACATATTTTGATTTAATTGGTTTCAATTACACAGAAATATTAGTATTACAGAAAATTCTTGTGATTTGAATGTATGGCTGAGTTTGAGCACCTCCGTCCTAGGTGAAGAGAAGATAGAAAAAGGAAACAACAGCTGCCATGGGTCTGCAATATATAGTTGTAAAGTACAGGCTTACTGTACTTTACGTGGCTTGCCAAGTAAAATTACCAACACAAATTCTTAGGCCACAGTTAATCTGGCACCTGAAATGGTGCTCACTGCCACAGTCACTAAACATATTCCAAAAACATGTGTTATCAGGGAAAGTACCCAAACAGTTTTCATAGCAAGCTGAGTTGGGGGTTGATGTAAAGGTAAAAATGCCTGATTTTAGGCCTGGCTTAGTTACAAAGGGTCTAGTAATAGAGAGACGGAAGTCAATGTAATAGTTTTCTGATGCCAGGGTTGCTTTTTTCTATTTATTGTTGTTGCTTTTGTTTTTGTTTTATTTGAGTAAGATGTCATTTGTTTTGTTCATAGTAAATCTTCATAATTATGAATTTTGACAACTTACTATATTCTAGAAACTGCATGTGTGTTTTATTTCTGCCCACGTAAGTTTCATCATTAACAAAAATCATACGCAGTTAATATTACTAACTCTATAGATAGGGAAATTGGAACATAGGAAATTTGTTACTTCTTTAAGGTCTTTTTCTTGGCTCATTTCTCTGGGATTTAGAATATGAATCCAGAACTCCATGGTTATATTGCCATATATAGCATCATAGTATATGTACTTTTTATTTTGCCATGCCCAGGGATTTGATTTTATGCAACTTTATAAAGCAAATATCTGTTGGTTAACTGATAGATGATTCACTAATAGGACTAGCCTATTGGGGGTAACCCAAATTGGAATTGTACTTTTCTTGCACATTTTAATTTGCATTTTTGTAGAAGTAGGCTTATTAACTTTTTCAGCTTTATTAAGTACGTAGCATAGGATCAAAAAACATCTGAATAAATAAATGAAGAGGAATCTTTAGACCACTTAGCTAAGTTGCTCAAATTACAAAGGTTAGTAAGATTACTTTGGCTATAGTTTCATTTCCTTAGAGACTTAATATATAAAAATTAGAGATTTTAAAGTTGTCATTTAAATTGTATTCCCTGATATTTCCCAAGAAATATGAGTTACTGAAGAGCGTGTCTTAAGTTGACCAGTCATACTCCGTATTGCTGTTTTTGTAAAAATGATAATCTTAATAAAAGGAGTTAATTGGTCTGTATGGCTGACAATTTTTAGATACTTGCACTAGAATGTTACCTTCTAATTGAAAGATGAGAGAAAAATAAACTCAACAATGTCTTTTAAGGATTGGCTGCTTTTGTTTATCATAGACATAACACTTTCCAAATTACTGAGTTATGATATTGAAAATGAAGAGCAAACTTCTTGTTTGGGGAAAGTGTTAAGAGTAGCCCTAATGCAGAATCTCATTAAAGTAACTGTCAGGATTCCTCTATTTTACTATCACCTCCCCTATTCTGTAAGAAGAAACTGTCGTTTTGAGTGAGTGTACTGCCAAAGAGGCATTTACAAATAAATGAAAAATGTCACAATTGATTTCATTCCTTTCAGAATACTGTGTGTCAGCTTTGTCACAAACTGTCTTTGTTACTCTCTGTTTTAGATCTTCCAACTGGACATTGGAAATAGCTTTTGATGCTTTAGGGCCTCTTTCCTTTGACCCCAGGTAAGCCCTCTATTGGTGACCATTTAAATATTTGTAAAACCTTTTGAATTGTTGGAAAATGTAAAAACATTCCCCCTCTTTTTCTGTAAAACTATTGTTTTGGCCAAAAAGCATCAGATGTCAATGTTGTTTACTTATTTTTGAACATTGGGGAGAATTGTTCCACTCATTACAAAGAATGGTAGAATTACACAACTGGACATTGGAAATAGCTTTTGATGCTTTAAGGCCTCTTTCATTTGACCCCAGGTAAGCCCCCTATTGGTGACCATTTATTACCCAATACAATGATTTATTTGTAATACTTAATCTAAAATGCCTATAATAGTATTTCTTGGGAAATAGATAGCTAGTGTTGCTTTTTTTCAATCTTTTGAAATAATTCAGTAGGTAAGGTATCTAAATTTTTATCACTCTTTGTATTTTTATCATGAATGCACAATTCTTTCATATAATTTGTATATAACATCATTGATAAATATTCACTGTTGTCATCATAAATGAGTCTGCTAGCACTAGTACCATCATGGTGACTTTAATGAGGACTAACTCTAAGCCATATATTGTGCTAAGCAATTATATGAATTAGCTTATATAAATGTATCTCAGTGGCACTTGAATACTAAGGTAATATGAACTTGGAAAAAAAGAGCAACTAATTAGAAATTACTAGCTGTTTTATTTTATTATGTATATTAAATTAAAGGAATGCAAATTGTCACATAATTATACTTTAAGAGATTTTAATCAGTATAATTAGTAATAAATTGTGCTATCATTTGAAATTATTTGCTTTCTATTTGAAATATCATGGAATGGACCAATTAGTAATAATGTTTCTCTTAGAAAACAAAAATAGAAGCAATTCATTTATTCATTCAACAGATAGTTATTGTGCATCTATTAAGTGCTAACTATTTTATACTGAGGATATTATAGTGGATAGTATATGTCAAGATAAGGTCTTACAGTCTATTGGAAGTCAGTAAGGAAAATAGGGAAGTCCAGCATAGTGTGATAAGTGAAAACAGTAGGAATTAAGTGTGGGGTAATATGAAAAATGAGAGTGAGCAAATAAACTAGATTGGGGAAGGATGCTCATTGAGTGATGTGAAATAGAGAGTGGAATAATATTAAATTGTGATTACAAATTTATGTTATGATGTTTGAAGCATAGTGTTTAAGATAGAAAGAAATGTCTAAAGAATTAAAGAATGCACAGATCATGAATGTCCTCCTAAGACATATTTAGTGTATATAGTAATGCATATATCCCTTTGAATTAGTGTCTTTACATTCTTCAGTTTGATGACTAGCAGTGGAATTACTGAATCATATGGTAGATTTAATTTTAATATTTTGAGTAACCCCCATACCATTTTCATAGCAAGTAGATGTTCCCACCAACAGTGTATGAGTGTTCCTTTATCTCCACTTAATTTCCATACCTTATCCAACACTTCTTGTTTCTACACTTTTTGATATTGGATATTCTTACATGTGTGAGATAGTATCTTATTGTGAGTTTAATTTGATTGTCATGATAACTGAGGATAAATATTTTATTATTGCCTATTTACTAGCTATGTGTCTTCTTTTGAGAAGTGTCTACTTAGGGCTTATGCCCATATATTGATTGGATTTTCTTTTCTTTTTGTTGAAATATGAGTCCTCTGTAGATACTGGACATTAATCCCTTTATTGATATATGATACTGTCTCCCATTTAGTAATATGTCTTTAATTTTAATGATAATTATTTTCCCTGTATAGACACTTTTCAGTTTAATGCTTACTTATTTACTTGCTTGCTTCTCTTGTCATAGGAGTCAACTCCCCAAATATACCACTGAGAGCAATGTGATGGAGTAAATTTTCTTGCTGATTTCTTCTATGTGTTTTATGGTTTTAGGTCTTACATTGAAGATCTATTTTAGTATGTGCTATGAAACAGTCAGCTAGATTCATTTTTTTGCATGTGGCTGTCCTATTTTCCCAAAACTACTTGCATTCTTCGAGTGAATCTCACTTGGTTAGGATGTTGAATTTGGCTTTCTAACATTATGTTGATGATTTTTACATCCATATCCATTGAGGATAATATACTGTAATTTTCTATTTTTTGTCACTTTTTGCCTGCTTTTTATATCCAAGTAATGTCGGCCTAGTAAAATGTGTGTAGAAGCATTGGCTCTTTTTTATGAAGAGGTTGAAAAGGATAGGTATTAGTTTGTCTTTAACGGTTTGGTAGAACTCATAAGTGAAACTACCTGATCCTGCAATTTTGTTTTTGAGGAGACTTTTTGATTACTGTCAATTCCTTGCTTGTAATTTTTGTTTTGATGTAACAACTTGAAATTCTCGAACTGTGACACTTACTAAAGGCTGAACAGTGTAGGCTATCAGCTCTCATGTCTTTTTAGTGCTTTAGAGATAGAGGCCCAAACTGTAGTTTGAACAAACCCAATAATTTTGGTAGAACATTTAGAATACCTTTTTCAAAATAAAATATATTTAAAAAGTAAAACCTAACTGTATAGAATATTTAAGAAATAAAGAAAAAGAAAAATATGAACAAGGATGCAATTGTGTACAAAATTTCTCAACTGGAAACTGTTCTATATGGGTAATGGTAACATTTTACAAATTTTTAACAACAATACAATTATGTTAACTATAAAGGTGTAATAGGCATAATAAATGATTCATAAATCAGGTAGCATTCTATTTAGCAACTAGAATGGCACTGTAAAAAATTGTATAAAATGAAAGATTTATATAATCAAAGACTATGACAAAGTTATTAGCAAAAGAAAAGCAAGATTATTTTAGGCAAAACCAGTTCTATTAGGGAAGGGTGAGAAGGATCTTAATCGTGCACATTAACTCATTAGTGATGCCTAATAAACTCTAGATAAGTTGGTTTAAATAAATTTCCACTTTTGATAGAAGCTGAAACTGCAACTAGGTTGTTCACTTGTGATGGGACTTGGCATGATGGACACCATAATGGTATAATGAACTTTTCAAACAAAATGAAGAAGAGGTAATGTCAGCGAAATGCTGCTTGGTATTTTGGAATAACTGACATTTGCCTTAGTTGCTTTCAGTCAAAATATACTTAACTATTGTCAAATTAAAAAAAAAATAATAAAAAATACAATAGTGAAGAGTCGAGAAGAGGTGGAAACAAGTGTAATAGAATAGGGAGTGTTGTGTAGGGGCTCAAGTTATTCCATCATAAAAAGTCTTTTTGTCATAAGAACTATTTTTCACTGAATACATTTGAGTTCCTGAAATCCATTATTTGCCTAAAGGCAGAACCTCACAAAAGAACTCAAGTCATTACATCTCCTTCTGGATAGTAGCTCTAATCTCCCTGCCTCCAGACAATATCACTAGACTATTACATTTCCCCATCTGTTCTCTTAAAGGACCATTTATCTTTGCCAAAAATTCCTTTGCTTTTCTATAACTGCCCTTCCTTTCCTCTGCAAAATAAGGTATTTATACCTCAAATTCTAACCACTCTTTTGAGTTTCTCATCTTTGATTGCCCCTAACTGTATGTCCAGTACTCATGTTAATGAATTTCTCCCTTTTTCTCTTGTAAGTCTGTTAATTTTTCTATCAGCACATGAACTTAGGCTAGGTTTTCTGTCCATTCAATTTGAATTCTTAGTGTACTATAGCACATGGTGAGACTGAGTTCTGAGGACTTCACTTAGGAACATTTAGTGCAGGAATTTGCTTCCCCATACCTCCAAGGTCAACAAAGATCTAAACCACCTCTTGGTGTCTGATTTCACTCTAACAGCCTTGCCTCTAAAGTTGTCCCAGGTAAAATATACTAACAAAGAGATCCAAAATTGAAACACAAAGGCATTCAGAACATTCTCATAATCCCTCTAATGTATTTGTTATAAAAAACATGACCTTCTCTTTTTAACAGCAAGTATGAATTTCTAGTAAAACAAAAATTTTACTTCTTTTAATTTAGAAATGTCCAAAGAAATCCATCCCAAATCCATAGCACCTTATATATAACACCTTTAACAACAAATAGGAATTTATAATAAATAAGACAGAGTGATTATTTACTGTAAAACAGGAGCTCAAACAAACTAGAAAAACTTCAAACTCCTTATACATTTAGAATTGGGAAGTGAATCACAATTTTAAAAATATAACTTCTAAAAAAAAAAAAAAAGATGATGACAGCAGTAGAGGTGGCCAGCCCAACCAGTGGGAGGTGAGACAACTGCAAGCTGTACAATTTACAATTGGTGGCGAGATGGCTCTGCCCAGTCCAGGTGGTGGGAACAGTGTGAGGCACAGGCTGCCTTGTTTGGGGGGGTCATTTCCCGGGCTTCTTACCTCTGTGTGTTTCCTTCTTTTGCTTCCACCTCTGACTCAGACAGCACCTGTTCTTTACCATTACCTTGGCAAGCAGTCTTATTGTACATTTTAACAAATTCTCTGAGCCAAATTTTCTCAAGTTACCAAAGGCAGTTGTTAAACTTGAAGAGCAAATGGGACAAAACAGTTTTCTCTGACAGCAACAATAGTCCAGTATACTACCTGCAGGAAGACCTCTTGTGAATTTCACACACAACATTAGAAGCTGGCTTGTTGACAAGGGAAATTTCAGATGTTTTTATTGTCTTGACAAAAGGGGTATAAATCTCCTCCATTCCATTCCTGTTTATTGAATGTCTGTTCATGCTAACATGCCCAATTTGGCTCCTCTTTTTTCTTTAGTATAGCTTTGCAAATTTCCAGGAACTGAGAACAAAAGGAGTTCTTTTGCTTTTGAAGAAAAGCAAAGAAAAGGATAAAGGCTTTTTTTTTTTTTTTTTTTTTTTAAGATTACAGTATGGCTCATNAAATAAAAGGATAAAGGCTTTTTTTTTTTTTTTTTTTTTTTCAGAGTACAGTATGGCTCATGACAACCTGCTCCCTGGAGACTAGGAACTTACATGTGGGTTTTCTTAGAGATAGGTAATTGGAATTTTTCTATAGAAAATTTACTAGAATTTTCTTCTCTTAGTAGTTGTCATCCATCCTAAGTACCTTTCACCATATGGAAATGAGTGGTGAGAAGAACAATAAAACATCCTGCAAAGCTGGAATGACCTGGTTTCTGTTTAGGACACATATTTATGCTACTAGAAGTCAGCTTTGACAGAGTACAACCAAGGCTTTTCTCACATTTCTTTCTCTTATCATATTGTTCTTCTTTAACATAAAACTCTGACTGGATATTTTTCCCTAAGATAATAAAGTTCAGGTATCATGAATTTCAGAGAAAACTTTTCAGAAATATCTTCTTCTCATTGTCTATTACGCCACATTTCCACATTATATATCTTACTTTAATTTAGTAAGATAAAAATTATCAAGGGAATTTAGTGAAAAATTCTGGTAGCAGACTATTTTTGACTAGCCTATATGTCTGAATGATTTTTAAATAAAAAATTTTACATGCTGATCTATTTCCTATAAATAAAAATTTTACATGCTGATCTATTTCTTGTAAATTGTGTGACAACATTGTTTGATATGTGCTAAAGTATAGATTCAGTTCTAAAAGATGAAAGGCAGCAGTTAAATAACACAAAGGTTACTCGACAAGGGACTTGACCGCTGTGTAAATGTAATATGTATTGTTAGTCAATCAATATATCCTAAGTATGTAACAGGTGCATGAAAATACTGTGGGTGCTAAGTTTTTAAAAACAGTCAAAAAGTATTATTGGGTTTGATATTTTATTTTTATTATTATGGGCTATAAAGAAGTTCAATATGTTTCCAGAACTGTTTACCTCTTAATAAGGAAAACAAAATAGGCAGTGAAAGGAACTATATAGGATGAAAGAATGAGAACATATTTAAGTGCATTATGAGGTGAAGTCAGTGTTATGAAAGTCATTTGTGGGAAGGGTTACAACTCTGAGTTTTGAAATTTTCAGAGAAGGCATTGTAGAGTCATTATGACTTGAGCTGTAGTAGGACATATGGGAAAAATTTGAAAGGCAGGAGAGCTAAATAGAAAACTTACTGGGGTTACCAAAGCATGCTCCAAAAGGTAAACTTTTGCAGGTAATGTCAGGAAGAATTATAGTGTCAGAAGGAGACACTAGTAATTGGCCACATAAAGTTATTGAATGTGAGGAAAAGTAGTTAGAGTCAGGGTGTTCAAAGCCAAGCACAGTACTTCAAATCTAGGCAATGATCTCTTGTAAGTTCTTTTGCTAGGAGGGCTGTTATGCAGCTAAAATAGTTTGTGAAAAGAGGTGTTTTTTTTTTTTTTTAATATGCATACAATAGCTGGGGTACAGATCAGAGGCTGGGGAGGTGAGAGGATTCACCAGAGACAGAGTGCAGAGCAGAATAAGAGACTGACTGAAACATACTGCAGAGGAGAGCAGTGGCAGAGGCAGGAGAGGTCCGTTGTGCCATGTGGGTCCCCTTCCTGGCCTGGGATTGAACTCGCGCTGTTTGGCAGCGGGTGCTTCACAGTGCGGGGCTCAACCTGCTGCCTCACCAGTTTTAACTCACTAGTTTTAACTAGAACTAAAGGCAGGGCGGTTGCTTGGAAGGGAGTTGCGGATATCTATGTATAGGGACAATAAGCTAAATTAGGGTGGTGATGGGGAAGTGAATGAAGAAATACAGTAGAAGTAATTAAGCTATATTTTACTGATACTTATTTTTTATTTACAAATACAGTACAACAATTAACACATTCCAGAGACAGTAATTAGCAATCAGGTTAAATTACTTTGATTACCTCTTCTACATTTAATGAAAAACATTTTATGAAAGTGCTTTCCAGGATGTTTTATAGACTATTTACTCTTTCTATACTTCCCCTTTTGCTGCTCCTAAGTTCTTGAGCTGAATGGGGAGAAAGAGAAAGTCTGGGAATAAGGAAGAAAACAGAATCATATGAAACACGCAACATAATTTATTAGCTATATTAAACTTGTTTTATTTTCAGCCCACAGAGTTCACGATATATACCCTCATCCTCCTGCATCAGTTCTAAGTATTGTTTTACACTACAACTGGTATCCTGGGAATTTTCTTTCCTGGTTTTGTATTAGGATATTGTATTCCCTCCATCTCATCTCTGTTTCCAATGGCCTTCTAAAAAAAGATGTGTAGTAAAGTTTTTTGACTCCTTATAAGCTTGAAATATCTTTATTTTACTCTAGTGCTTGAGTGATAGTTGAGGTGGACATAGGCAGCATCATGTCAGAATTTTGAAACCTCTATTATGTATTTTTGAGAAATCAGAGACCATTTTGATAGATGGTACTCCTTTTCCCAGGAAATTTTAATATCTCTTTGCTGTATATGTATATATTTAAACTATATGTATGTATTTTTTTCATACTGACCTTTCAACCTTGGTAATTTTAGTCCTATTACCATTATTCTATTATTGTCATCTCCCTCCCCCTTCACCCCATGATTTCTCTATTTCTGCAACCTTAATGGAAAAATGCTCTCTGCCCTGTGTTAATTCTCTTATTCTTTTTCTTTTTTTCTTGTGTCTTACTTCCTGGCAATTTCCTTGAGTTTATCTTTTAATATAATTTTTCTATTTTTTATTTCTTAACAACTTCCAATTATGTGATTATTTTTATTTTATGGTATCCTGTTCATGTCATGTATATTAAATATACTTTAAGTCATTCTGACTCTGCTTGCTCTTTTACCCCTTGGTTCCCTTTTTATTACTACTTGTTCAATTTACTCTTTCTTAAACTTGAAGACATTCCTTACATATTTAATAATCCTTTTGTTGCTATTTTAAGAATATTTCATGGCCTGGGGAAAATATCCCCACTTTATCTTGGTCTTTCTGAGGCTGGACAGGTAAGAAAATCAGATTAGTAATAGAAAAGACCAAAATTCAATAACATATGTATGCAAAATTTATATGGCTGTAAGGTCTAAATAATGAAGCAGGTCAGTAATATTTGTTCTATTTTTTTTTTTTTTTTGTGGCAGCTTGCCTTACATTTAATGATCTAGCACAATCATTTTGCTATGTTACCAAATTTAGATGTTATGCACATTGCAATTTTACCTAAAAGTCAAAATATGATCTCATTGGTTGTTTTAATATACATGTTTTTCATATTTATTGTTCAGTTTTATTTATTTTTAAGTGAATGAGGTATTTTTCAAATGTATATTTATTATATCATGCTTCATATGATTTCCCCATGAAATTCCCACCACCAATTCACCAGTGCATCCCAGTATAGTCTCTTGTGCTCTTCCTACTCCCATCTTGATCCTTTTCCCTCCCTCATCCCTACAGAATCTCTCTGATCTACATTTGCCTGATGGCTTTTATCTTTACTTTATTATAGTTACTTCTCTCCCCCCCCCCCGCCCCAAGCCCTTATTTCGTTCCTCTATATTCTTCCTATGAGACCATTCAGTATTTTTCTTTTTCTTTTTGGCTTATTTCACTGAGCATAATCCCTTCCAGTTCTATCCATCTTGCTGCAAATGGCATGAGTTTATCCTTTTTGGTTGCTGAGTAATATTCCTTTGTGTAAATATACCACATCTTGATTTGGTCATCTATTTTTGGGCACTTACCTGTTGTAAATTGTGCTGCAGTAAACAGCAGGAATATTTATTCTGTGTTTATGGGTCTGAAGTGTCAAGAAGAGATGAGAGGGATTTCATGTGACAGATAAGAGTGACCTTTACTCTGAGAGGAAAGATGAGATTCTCAAAGATGACATGTTCTCTGGTATAAATACACCCAAATGGTATCTACTAAATTACATTCTTTTATGTCATAAATGGGGGAGCCTGATTTTTTTTCTTTTATGAAAAAGGACAGAAAAAAAAGCTCCTAGGGTCTTTACTGCTCTTAAAATAATCTGCTTTCTTTAAGTAATTGTAACAGACTTCCTAAGGCTCACAACGTCTCTATTGATTTTAGTTCTTTTCAAGGTGCCACATATTGGAAGGGGGTTATTACAGGCATGTTGAGAAAAGCCTGTCTGACCATGTGGGGAAGGCTGAACCTACAAATGAAATACTAACATGTATAACTATATGCTTAAGTAGAGTTTTTTTTTTTTTTTTGACAACCGTGCTTTAGAATGATGATGAACGTGGTTTACATCTTCATTATTTGATAACATATACACAACAAGCCAGAAAAATATGTGACTCTGCCATTTTAGTGTTGAAGGAAGCATCAAATGTACTTAGGTAATTTCCCAAAGACATATATCTTATTAGATGTAACATACGATTATACTGCTTTTCATTCAGGTCTATATGACTCAAACTTTCACCTGTTTGTATGATACCATCATAAAACTTTTTTACCTTCTAAAACTACAGTTCTAGTTAAGTGGAAATATGATAAAGTTTGTTGAAGGTAATCATAGCTCTTTAAACTGAAAAGTAAAGGTAACTGAATGTAATTATGTTATATGAAGTATTTTGAAATTTTATCAGGACTTTTCAGTTTATAGTATTGACATCAAATGATGGAATAGTAAATCACAAAGTAATTAGAAATTCTTCACCAATTTATACTTCTGGAGTCATCAACTCTTGAAATATAAAACTAGAATGGAAAAACAGCTACCTTCATTAACTGTGGAACCAAATAAAAATGTATACCGTCTTTATGATAAAACAATTTGGCAATATCAGCATTTAAAAATTCATTAACTGTGAACTAGACATCTAATTTCAGAACTCTTTCCTAAAGAAGGAAATCAGAGGTGTGGATACATCTACAGATACATCTTCAATATTATATGCATTATTAAATATACGAACATAAAATGAGAAACAACTTAAATACCTACAATGGGTAGGTATTTTAAGTGAATTATGGTAAAGTCAATTGTTGCAGTTGTATAATAGGTGAATGTAGCTTTGGAACACTGTCTGTCTGTCTATCTACATCTATCTATCTATCTATCTATCTACATCTATCTATCTATCTGTCTATCTATCTATCTATCTATCTATCTATCTATCTATCTATCTATCTATCTATCTGTCTGTCTGTCTGTCTGTCTGTCTGTCTGTCTGTCTGTCTGTCTGTCTGTCTGTCTGTCTGTCTGTCTGTCTGTCTATCTGTCTATCTATCTATCTATCTATCTATCTGTCTTACAATGTTTGCTTGCTTTTCTTGGTCTAGTCCCCTTAAGATTTCACCAATTCACCCATGCACCATCACCACAGTCCCTTGTGTTCCTCTGGTTCCCGCCCTGACCCAAAACCCTTCTTCTTCCCTCCCTAATGTCTCTTACTGTCTGTTCATTTGTGAAACACTGTTTTTAAAGTATACTTAAACTGCCACTCATAAAGGTCTGTTGTGTTAACTGAATAAATAGAATGCTAAGTTGTACTCATATTACTGTGAAAAGGAGCTTAAAATTCATGTACACATGCATAGAAAAAAAGACAAGGAAAATATGAATTCTTAAAATATAGGTAATTAAAATTTCTCATTATTTTGTAATTTCCAAATTTTGAAAAATAAATTGATATAATAAGGAAAACATATACTCTAAGAAAAGTATATCGTGTTTAAAAACACTTAACAGAAGTGTTTTTGCTATTGAGAGTATGAGAGCTGTGAGTTCATTGGGTCCTCACTACCTTCATATCACCATCTGGGGCTACAGTTAATGGAGCAGAACTGGGCTTTTCACTGCCCTGAATTTTTATTAAGACTTTTCTAAGTTTGGCAAAAGTACTGACTCCTGTCATCTTTATAAATAACCTCTTTTCTTCTGTTCCTTAAGTCCATTCTCCCATATTCTGTACCCTAAATACTCATCAGTGGATTGTCATATACATGATTTAATTTACTAAAATATATTTTAAATGTATCATGAATTTTTATTTACAGTGTAACTTTAATTATGATTCATATACAAACTGCAACTGGTTTCTGAAATATTTTATAAAAGTCTGTTAAAGGGTTCCTAGTGACAAATGTTATATGTGAGAAAAAGTTAAAGGTGTGTATTAGGTTTTATGAATGAATACTAAGGGAAAAATCCATCCTGATTAACTATGATTAATGTTAGTCTACCTTTTAGACATTTTTCTAGGTAAATAGTCATTTTATGTAATGTAATTACTAATTATAGTGGTTTTAAACACCTGGGTTCCCTTTGCACTATCTATACAAATCTTTGGCATGTAAGAATGAATGTATACATGATATTGAAATGGACTGCAATGGAATGGGTGGGGTCTAGATATTATAGTTTTATGAACTTCAGCTATATATTGTATTCTTCTAGAATAGAAATTATGGAAGCAGTATTGATAGTTCTGTGGATTCAACTTTAATGACAGAACTATTTTTAAATGAATATTTTAAAACATATGCATTTTTAAATTCATAGCACAGATTATTTGGACAAATTCAATAATGAATTCTTCTATGAGCAGACCGTAGTTACTGAGATCTTGAATATTTTTTTTTATTATTTGTTACCCAGGGTCTTTTATTTCTTTTTTTCTTTTTTCTTTTTCTTTTATACATTTTTTTATTAAAATATTTTAAAATTTACATATACTTGCCATCAATTGTAATCCCCATGTATTCCCCATCACCATCTCACCAGTGCACCATCACCTC
>JAGFMF010011830.1:2478706-2505911 GCA_019455555.1 Galemys pyrenaicus | reverse complement strand
GTTTGATGTAGTCCCAGCTGTTTATCCTCTCTTTCACTATCTGTGCTTTAGGTGTTGTACCTCCAAAGATGTCATTGATGTGTATGTCATGTAGGGTTTGAAACAAGGAATATCTTACCCACAGCTTCATTTGTAGAACATGGTAAATTAGACAGTGTCTTTCTAATTTTGACACTTCTCCTTATAGATTAAGGAATCTTGTTTGTTTGGCCTAAATAAATTCAGAAATCATTTTCATGTTTATTAGTGTTAATTTTGGAAGGGTGCATTTAACTTTACTATTTTAGGTTTGAGAGATGACTTTACATTTCTCTGCAACTAAATAAGTGTAGAAGTGGCTTCATGCCATGTGGTGTGGCTTTCTTTTTTAACTGAAGCTCATTTTCTTTAATATTGTCACCAACTTTGGCAGACATTCACTTTTTATCCCTTAAATAAGTAGAAAATTAGAAACATACTTTATAACATTTTAAATAATTATAAAGTATATTGATAAAGTTGATGTTATTTAGCTCTTTTAACTATTGACTGTGGATTTTCTGTAATAACTATGACTTGCATAATAAGGGACTCCAGGATGTATGTATTTTAAATATTGTTTACTTTATCATTCACAACATGTCAGTTTAAATATCTTCAGACTACCCTTGACATTAAGCTGGAATAAATTCATTCAGTTGTCTATTGGTGAATTGTAATGACACCAGTTTTTTGTCTGTTGTGTGACTTGTAAGGTGCTCTTTATAACTTAGAACTTCTCTCAGGTATATGTACAGTGGGTGGATGGCTAGTATATTTCCAGATGCTGTGGACTTTTACATATTCCTCAAATGTTGTCCAGTGTTTATACAGGAAAACACAAACAGACATTTTCATCTAAATTCAACACAATTGTTAATAAAATAATGTGTGAGAAGGGCTGGATGTAGTTGTTAGAATGGCAGAATTAGAAAACGTGTACATCAACACAAGTGTCATGCCTCTTGAGTGTCGCTGTCTGAGTGAGAGCCCATTTTTCTGCATCAAAATCAACTGTTTGTATTTGTTATATTAATAAATTCCTAGTAGAACTGGGTATTACTTTTTGAATTAAATTTATTTATTATCTTATATCCTTGTTCATTTTTGTACAGTATTTGATTTCTCCTCTGGTGTGTAGTTCCATATTCTATCCCCACCTGAGCACCCATGAACCATCACCATAAGTCCCTTCTGCTCTTTCCTCCCTTCTTTTGACCCTCTTGCTCCTTCTCACATGCTGTATGCCTCAGATCTATGGTCAGCTTGCAAGTTTTGTCTTTTCAACCAGGTATTACTTTTTACTGAATATATATATTATATGGAGCTATTCATACTGGATAATTACTGGTAATGCACGGTGATTTGTAATTCTCTAATATTTCACATACATGCTAGGTATGATGAACCTGAGGTATTAAGAGGTTATAACTTGCTGAAAGTGATGTAGTTAGTAAGTAGCATAACAGGTTTTGTTAGCAGAGCAGGTTACAATCAGGTTGTAATGAGTATCCTAAATTTTATTTCATTTGTTACTTACTAATTTTTGTGTTTAGATAGTTACTAGAAAAGCAAAAACACAATAGGCAAGTTTTAAAATTTAGGAATGGGGATAAAAGGCATTTAAGTGACCATAATGAACTGTGCAATATGCCTGGTGTTATATTAATTGAAAACATACGTCAAGTGTGATGGTAGCAAAATAAAAGAAAATAAAACAAATACTATTTGTTATTTGGTCATTGAAATTTCTCACGGGTATTTTGACTTGTGAATCTTCTAGTTTTCTTTAACTTTTAAGAAAACTATAGTTTTCTTAGAATCTGAAGCTATGAAAAACTGTGTTTTATTCTTTAGAGGATTATGAACTATAATGAGCATACCATATGATGTGCCAAATTTATGATAAGAAAAATAATAAGCAAGATAATATACTAACATTACTCATTATTTTGATTGTATTATGCTTCTTTAACATACCCTTAATAAACTGGGCTATATTTCAAGGGTTTTTAAATGATTTTTGTTAATAACATATTGTGAATATTATTTCATGCTCTTAAATATTCTATGGTATAATTTATGGCTTCAATACAATAATATACCTTAGGAGAAATTATATGAAAATTTATATTTAATCTGTTGTTGAACATTGGTACTTTCTCTCTCCATGCCTTTCTCCCTCCATTCCTTCTTTTTGTTATTAAAATATCACATAACTTTTTTCCATCAGAATTAATAAATATTTATTATTTACTTAGAATAACTTATTAGAAATCAAAAGATACATATATTTTTAAGGATATTTAAGTTATTGCTTTTTTCTCCAAAAAGCATGTACTAATTAATGCTCTTACATTTATGGTGCTTTTGATAATTCAAAAAATTATGTCATCAACTCTATCAGTATTTTCCTTGTGTTATTGCTTTTGGTATACTGTTTAGAGAAGCATGACTGTTTCTACTGGTGTATATGCAAATAAAAATGGTTTTATTTCATGTATCTGTAGATTTATAATCATGTTTGCCTATATAGAGTTATAAAAGTATATTTATACTCATATATACAGTTATATGTATGTATATGTATAACTATATATATATATGTTATGAAAGTATAAGACTCTTTGGTTTGAATAGCATTTATTTTGGGTGAGAATGTCATCAGCTAACTATGGGTTCAGAGTTTACTATGTTCCACTGAGTGTTTTATAAACATTATCTTATTTGATATCATCTGTGATACAGAAACCAAATTGTTATCTTTTTTTGCAGATAAACTGAGACTTAAAGACAAAAATTAAATCTAAGTATTTATGGTTTCAAAGCTTGTTATCTTAAGCAGGAAGCATATTACTTTTCTTGAGAAAGAAAGGGGGGGAAGAAGAAGGGGATGGAGAGAGACGAGAGTGTGAAAGCAAGCAAGAGGGAAAGCTAGCTCTACACTGTAATTGAATACTGTAAGTATGGTTGAATAGGGGATTTCTTGAGAAAGGGGTTAATTTTGATGATGAAGAAACTGAAGAGGGAAAATAAGTGAGTTCCTGCCTTCTCTATTTAAAAGTTACACTATAACTTTTTCTTTCTTTTTGTATATTATATTTTTATTTTGAGAGCTTAACTTCTCTATCATCAGCTAACCATATTTAAATAAGGTTTTGTGTTCATATAATAGAATTTTAAGATGGTAGGTGATTGCATTCCAAATGGAATTGTGTGCAATTTCAGTTCAGGTGTCAGGAAAAGGGAGTATCTAGCAATTGAGGTTAAAGGACTCACAGAAAACAGTATAGTGATTTACCACCTAAATGAGTTTTCTATTTGCTGTTATGTTTTATCATTATATGAGAAAGGATTCTGAATATTTTAGAAGACAAATGCTGAATTTTCTTATACATTTAGCAAATAGGTATCATAATTGTGTTTTTTTTCCTTACAGTTCAGTGTTAGCACATCTTATTTCAATATTTAATATCATTAGATGATGTTTTTTTTTTTTTGCTTTCTCCTTTTCACTGTAGAAATATTTCTGTCTTTTAAGTAAAATCAATGCATTCTCTCAGTTAAAAAAGTAATTTTAGAAAATATTGATCTATCTCAAAACTGACAGTTGTCTTCTTTACCATACAAGTCTTTCTCAACAGACAATGGGGTTATATGCTAATAAAATCATCTAATGCAAGGCCATTTTATAATACCTCATGTGCTTCATTGGATACTGCAGAACAGTTTGTAGTGTAATTTTTTACCCTTGTGGTAAAAAACGACACACTATGATTTGCAACTCATTGTTGCTAATCATCACCACATAAGAATATCTTCTTAATATTTTATTTCTATTGAATATATAGAAGCCATTCAGATTATTGTAAAGTTTAAAAGTCCTAGGTCAGACCATGATAAGTCAGAGACTGTATAAGTAATGACAATAAAATTGTATAATATTTTTTAAGAAATAATTTATATTGAGAACATGATGACTGTAACACTTACATTTTTATGTATGTTTTTTAAAAGCAAGATTGATAAATTGGATATTTTTCTCAGATTATAAAATTTTGCGTGATTACAGGAATATATTATGATTCTATAATAATCTATATATCATAAAAACAAACTTTAAAGTCAAATTTTTTTGTTTGTCCTTTTTTTAATATAAAATTTTTTAATTTACATATATTTGACATCAATTGTAATCCCCATGTATTCCCCATCACCATATCACCAGTGCACCATCACCTCAGTCCCCTGTGCCCCCGTCTGCCCTCCACCCTTTCCCTCTTCCCTCCCTACCAAGTGTCCCCAGTTTGTCCTTGTCTTTTCATTTTTGGTTTTTGTTTTAAAGTCACATTTTTATATTTGTTTAAGATATTAATAATGATGTATAAAACATGTTAAAATTAAATTTGTTTGGCATTTTTGTTCCCCTAGAAAGAAACTTAATTTTCTTTATCACTGACCTACATAAAATAATAGAACTAATAGCAACAACAATTTTACATACTCACTTTTTAAAAAAAATGCAATTTTATTTGCAGACTACTAAAATTTCACAATTGTGAATATAGGAAATTTAATTGTGTCTTTCAGAAATTTCATTTCAGGTAGTATCTTTTCTTTTTAATATCTCAAGGGTATGTTACAATTTCTTCTGTTTGATTAAAAGTGTAAGTATTATTTCTATGTTAAAGTGTGTATGGTGTCTTTTTAAACTCTGGGAATCACTTCCTTGATTTGTTTTATTCACACTGTAATTTTTTTAAGATTTATTTATTTATGCATAAAATAACTACATAGACCAGAGATGGGGGGTGGTATTAGAGGATTCATCAGAAACTGAGGGGGCAGCAGAACAGGCAGATCTACTGAAATTTATTTATTCATTTGTTTGTTTGTTTATTTATTTATTTGCTTTGCTTTGCATGAAGTTTTATTTAGGAGGATAATAGAGGCCCAGACAGGAGAGGTCAGCTGCACCATATGGGGGCTAGCTCCCTGACCCAGTATCAAACTCAGGCCCCAGCAGTGATATGCCATCAGGAAGGCCCCTGTAAATTTTTTATTATAGTAGAATCCTTTAAGACTTACTCCTCCCTTGGGTTTTCAGTAAATATATCATAGATTTTTTTTCCCCTGGTGTCAAATACATCACAGAGAAATACTTTCATCCATTCTCTAGTGAGCTTCTAAAATCACAGAGTAGGAATCTGGAGGCACCTGTCCCACTAGGTGGTGGGATGCTAGCATATAAAAGAATGACCAATTTTTAAATGCCTGCTGGGGTCTTTATTGAGAGGATCATAAAATAACTCTAGGTTTGATCATTCACTGGGGGGACTCATAAGACTCAGCATATATTGATATTTATGGCTGTAATTTATTACAGCTCATGCAAAAAGTGCTTGTGATGATGTCTTAGAGAAACCAGGTAAAAACTTCCAGAATTTTCTGAGAATCACGCAAGAATCTCTGGTTCCTTCAGTTGTGAAAAGGAAGAGCTATTCCAAACAGTGCAATTTCTTAGAGGCTCAGACCCCAGGGTTTTTATTTGGATTGCTCATGTAGGCACCTTCTGCCTGGTACATACCAAAATTACAGAATTCCAAAACAGTTTTCCAGAATAAATTATATTACTTATGTAGACTTTAGGCAGATGAGTCTTTTTCGGTTCTAGGGGTGTTGAGAACCCTCCTAAAGTCCACTATCCCTCTCTGCAATTGACACATCATGTCTCAGAGTATATCTACCACTTCAAATCTCAGGGAAGAATGCCTCGTAAATAGCAGGGTGTGCTAGATAACATTAAAAATCAATCTTCATTTTGCTAGTTATTGAAATTTTATTTAGATTTGTTTCTTGATCAGTGTAGATCAATGAGATTCTTTTCCTTTAGGCTCCCAATGATGATCTAGCGTAAATGAGGGATTGCAGCTTCTATTGCTCTTAGATTATTTCTCTTTTGCTTTTTCTGCTTTTATAATGTTCACATACAAATACATAGTTGTCATACTTTAAAAATCCAAAAGGAGAAATTAAAACATAGACTATATAATTTTAATAATAATAGTTGCAAGAGGTGACAGGACAAGTATTTAATCCTCATTAACAGAAGAGGGCAGGAAAACTCACAGAATAATTAATTTGTAAATGTGTGCAGAGTTAATACATCACAGAGTATAAATAAATGCAGATCTTTTATCTATTTAGCAAGATGTTTTCTGAGGGAAGATGCTATTTTTGTCATGCTGTATTTTCAATGACTGGAACATTGGAGTTTATTCAATAAATGGTAGGTAATGATAGTTGTGTGGACTCCCACTTCACTCATTCTCACATTTGAAAAATAAAAAACCTGTTTGAGAAATGAGTTATCGAAAACTTTGTTCACTCCAATATTCTGTTATGTTTTGATAGATGATTTTCATAATTACATTTGGTGTTTTCAATTCACTTTGCACCTGGTTTTTGTTATTCGGGTCTTACTCCCTTCTTTTTAGAACACTTGTTTCTGCCTTTTCCCAGCAGTATCTCTCTCACTCTCTCTCTCTCTCTCACCCCCCCTCTCCCCTCCCTTCTTCCCTCCTTCCCTACTTCCCTCCTCCCTCATTCTCTCTCTTTCTCCCCTTCTCTCTTCCTCTCACTTCCTTCCCTCCCTCTATCTCTTTCTCAGTCCCTTTCTTCTTCTCCCCATACCACCTCAGGGTACCTTAGGTTACATGTTAAATTGTAACTTTATTTTGTTTCCTAGTCCTCCACTTTCATCTACTATTCTGGTCTAGAACAGAGACCATATCCCTTTGTCCCTGCTTAAGCTTTTTTTGGGATAGAAACTCCCAAATAGCACCATTTAAAAAAAAAAAAAAAAAAGCCCAGATGGTTCCTCCCCTAGGAGGAATATAAGGGAACCAAATAAGGACCAAGAAAAGGAATAAGAACAATAATAATAATAACAACAATAAAGACACAAAAAACAAAAATGAAAAGACAAGGACAAATGGAGGACACTTGTTGGGGAGGGAAGAGAGGGAGGGTTGAAGGCAGAGGGGAGCATGGGGGACTGAGGTGATGGTGCACTGGTGATATGTTGATGGGGATTACGATTGATGTCAAATATATATATACATAAAACACACAAAAAAAGCCTACGATAGAATAAAATAAAGCAATTTGCCATTTCCAGTGAAGATCAGTGGTCATTTTGTGGAAAATGTAATAAATTGTTATTGTAAATGAAAAAAGAATGATGTGCCACTACCTTAGTTTTCACAATGTTTTATATATCACATAGTAATATACTTTTTTTTTTCCTTTTTGGTTAGTTATATTTAAACTATAGCTCTTGAAATGAGTTTAAGGTATTTTATTTTGTTCTAAAATTCTTTGGCAATTTTGGAAAATTCTTTAATAGCTACTTCTATTTTGAAAATATTTTTCTAGAGCTGTATGAAAAATAAGGGTCTATACCTTATTTCAGGTATAATTATACCTGAATTTTGCTATTAAAATCATCTATCAATTTGCCTTTAAAGTGTATATTATTGAATACATAAAAATTATTCCATACCAAAAAAAAGTATGTTGACTTCAAAACTTTATCTTTTGGAAGTTTAGCTATGTAATTTCAGTTTATATTGAACAGATTACATGTTCAGTTCTTAGCTCAAACATTAGGACTCATATGAAGAAATCATTTTTAAGTACCAGTAATTTAAAGTTGTATGATTAAATCCATTCATACAAATTCAGTGCTTTGAGGTTGTAAAAGAAAGTGTTAGTTTGTAACTTAAAATTCCAATAGACTTAATAGCTGTACTATTGAAACCATGAGTTTAGAATCACTTGGAATAGTAGGTTATAAGAGATTTTGAAAAACTAATTTAATGTAAAAGGTATAGAAGAAGAAAATATGAAATAAGAAATATTTCTTATGTTATAAAAATGTTGTGGTGATATAAGCTATCTAGACTTAGGTGGGGCTTCAATTTTAAATTTGTGTTTATCATCTACGTGTTTAAATATTTCTTTTTAACTTTGAACCAGTAATATATTAGTAATGGTTTTGCATAGTTAACTATCAGTAGGACCACGATACTGCACAACTCAGGGGTCCCATTCTCAATTGTAGTCTATTTAAATGGTGACGATGGCTAGCTTAGGTGAAGCAGTGATATCAGTGGGAGAGATTGTGGTTAAACAGACAGGTGGAGGCCCCACACAGAGTGAAAAGGTTATAGGAGAATGGAAAATTACAGTCCCTGTACCTGTAAGCAGGAGACAGTCTAAAATGCTCCGTAAGAAGCAGGAGGGAAGGGGGTGATGACCCTGTGTTTTGGGCTCAAATGTTAATCTTTAGTGAGCTTCCCAACTTTCCAGCTGCCTGTGTGCTAATTTTTAGTAAACTACCTTCCAAAGTATTCAACAGATAGAGGCCCCTTAGTGAGCTATATTTGTTATACAAAAACCTAGACATGAGAATTTTGGGGGTGACCAGCTCTGGAGCTCCTTCCTGGATACCATAAAGAGCTTTCTTGCTTCCATGTTACTGAATAAACATTCTATTGTAAAACTCATTCCTCACCGTTGGTGCCCTCAGTTTTTCTGGCACAAGCTAAGAACCCAGCTGATATCATGGCACTGCAGGGACATACAATATTGTTAGCATCTGGCGGCAGAACATCAGGGGTAGAAGTAGACCTTCTTTACAAATTAATATATGTAAATATCATAAATATTTTAATATTATTGAAAGTAGTTTTATAATAGTAAATAAGGATACTGCTGGGAATTCACATTGTGTGTGTGGAGGGCCACGCCCAAAAAATCAATTCTCTGATACCACTAATAGATTGTTTGAGAATTTAACTCAATTCTGAAATTACCTACTTGGATTTTGCATAACTTTCCACAACTAAAGGGTCAGTTTTCTAGGAATGACCTCCCCTTCAGATGCTAGGCCTATCTCCATTCAGGCTCTTACTTGTATTGCAGACATATAAATCAGAGGTTCCCATGATCCTCTCCTCAGGTTCAATTTAATTCATTGAATGGCTCTCAGAACTCATGAAACCTGTTTACACACTAGGTCACTAATTTATTAGAAGGGAAAACAAGAGATATGAATCAGCTGTCTGATGAAGAGATGCATAGGAGAAAGATCTAACAAAGACGTCTCCTTTTGGAGCTTGGCAGTCAGGGGAGTCTGAAAGTGCTCTGTTTCTCCATACTAAATAGTCTCCAAAGTTCTTCCACTTAAGGCTTTTACAGAGTTTTTATTGCATAGGCAGGACTTATTAAATCATTGGCCATTCTCAATTGAACTCAAGCTCCAGCTTCATTTCCCTTCTTTTCCTGAAAGTCTGGGGTGGGCTATAATTTCCAAACATCTTTTAGTTGGTTTTCCTGGCTACGTGTTCCTCCATTTCCTATCAAAAAGTCACATAATTAATATGTCAAAAGACATCTTATCATTCTTAACACTTTGGAGTGTTAAAACTTTAGAGAACTGTGAATCAGGAACAAATCAGAACAAATATATGAAAATATATATTCATGAATCACAGTATCTCAAATGCTCACTGCAATCATTTGACCCTCTCTAACTAGTTAGGAATTATAAAGTGTTTCAAAGTCTTTAGACCTAATCGGATTTTACAGACAAAACCATGTTTCTGGATAACTTGGCAATAATTTAAGATAAAACCATTTTTATAATGACTTAGAAGTTTTCAAAATTGATTCAACGAAAATATGTTGTTTTGGCTGAAATTCTTTGCTAATTTTCTTAGTTTTACACATGAAATGACATTTGAATATTCATTTCTTGCTAATAATATATTTAAAAGTCCTCGTTACAAGAAACAAATTTGTAACTGTGTATGTTAGTTAGATGTTAATGAGACTCAATATGTTGATGTTTTTGCAGCTAAATGTAATTTCATAGTGTTATACTATCAGAAGTAATGTTATTGTCAATTGAACGTCAATAAAAAGTAAAAATCTTAAAAAGTACAGTGTAGAAATTAAAAATATTCAGATCAGATTGAAAAAAAATCTACTTGAAAAATTATATACAATAAATATTCCACTATATGTTTAGTTCAGTGAATTTTGACAAATATTTATACCCTTAGTGATATCATCACTTATTTACAATAATTGTTTTAAGGTTTCTATCTTCTGATGCCATTATCTCTGTCATGTTAGGTAGGATCTGCTTTTATTGTCTGATTTTTCTTCTGGCGGGGGTGGTGTTACTTCCATTTTTCTTTGATAAATTTGATTATGAGTGCTACATTGCTAAGTATGAATTTTGTTTTAAAATTGTTTTGCAGTTAAATAAATTCTTGTAGGTAGATTTAAAATATGATTTATCTTTGGTTGGTTAATTCCACTACTATGGCATAACACTTTGGGGTTCTCAACTGAATTCATTAAGTAGTCTACATTTTGATGATTAGAACTTTAAGAATTGTTCAGTTTGCATCTTTTTCAGTTGTTATTTGCTCTGCTTCATAGAGTTTAATTCTGTAAGTACAAAGCTTATTAATAAACAAAAACTCAGAAGTCCCCCAGTATAGCCTCCTGGAGATTTTTCTCTGTGTGACTCTGTTAACTATAACACCTGTTCTGCACAACCTACCTTTGCCAGTGTCTCCAAAACTCATTTCTGTTTAAGTTTCGTGAGACTGCTTTCTTTGATTTTCACTCTTTTGTGCTGTAGTTTAGAAAGTACTTTTATAAAATTTACTCTTTTCAATAGTGTAAAATATTCCCACCATGGCTAATTTTAAGCTGTCAATGTGAATTACAGAATATAGAATTCAGGAGTGATGCATGCAGTCAGTTCTCGTAAACCAGTGCAGGCTGGCCCAATTTATACAATCCCCGCTTAGAACAGCAGTTATTCTATATGAAATAAAACATCACTATAAAATGCCTCACAATACCCTATGAATTTTAAATTCTTAATACTCTTCCATGTTTGCATTGGTAGTTTCTCCTGCCTAATTTTATTCATCTTCAGATTATGTTTAAGTTAATTGATGGTGTTTTCTGAGTGGTACTAGGTGCCTTTTAAAGAACTTTTTTTAAAAAAATATAAGGAAATTTTTGAATAATTCATATAAATTCAATAAAATTGATTACACTTATAATGTTAAAACTTTATCACATATTATAAGTGTGTAGGTCAATGAATTGAACCTTATATAAAGAGCATTCTAACATTACCTTGACTATCCTTTTTAAAATATAAAAACTAGGTAGATTTGCTTCTTATTACAGAGTTATAAAGAATACTTTTCCTTTTCTAACATAAATACAGATAAGGATTATGTTATGTGTATTATTTTTAAGTATTATATTTTATAGTTAGATGTTATGTTTAAAATATACAATCATAAAATAATGGTGTTCTGTTATGTAATTATCTGGATAATTTTAAATTACGGTATAATATATAAATACAACGCAATAGTCAGACATTGTATATACCCGTCAATTGGATTTGATTAATGCTATGACAATGTGAGTATTTTTCATTACATTATTAATACTCCTTTTGTCCCTTTCCCCAGAGTAGCATATGTTTATTGCAGTTAATTTGTCCCATTATAGTTCTTCAAATAAATGAAATCATATAGTGTTCTGTTTGACTATTTAACATTTTTTTTTGTGATCCATCTCTTGTGTTCCTTGTATCAGTAGATTGTTTTCCTAAAAATTATTATAAAGGCAAAAGTGTTATCTATTTCCTCTTGATAAATAGCTAGATTATTTTCAGTTTTGGTTTATATGAAGGAAGTTGCTATAAACATTTTTATATAGGCTTTTCTGTGGACCTATAGTATCATTTCTTTTGAATTAATTAGGAATGAAATTGCTGGGTCATGGAGTGTATATAGTCTGCTTTTAAGAAAAATCCCAAATTGTTTCCCAAAGTTATTTATAATTTTAGGTTATTAGAAAAATTATTTATGCAACTTAGTATAGGAACTATTCATAGTTTCTCAAACCACTAATATTAAACTATAGTAATTATAGCCAAGTAATATTTTTATGGATGTTTTTACTTGATGTGACTTAAAACAGCAGTTATAAAAATTTAAAAACCTTAAGAATTTATACTTGAATTTATATATAATTGATTTTTTTTCCTTAGACATTTCCACTTCTACAGTAGAGTTGGAACTTTGTGATCAATTGATCACAAAAAAATTGATCCAATTTTTACATTATGGATATGTGACTTACTAGACTTAATTAGCAAGGTTTTCCTGGTTAGATTATGCTATATTTTTATAATATAAGCTATATTATAGTATTATATAAGCTATATTGTATTATTATATATTTAATATATAATAATTATATTATCATTATTATATAATTATAAGGCTTTTAATTCTTATTAATGATGATGATTATTAGAAGTATATATCTGATTTCCTGGTCTGATTTTGAAGTTGTGGAATTTTATGAATTTGTAAAGCAGGTATGTAAACTGATAATTTGTAAGACAGTGGCCAGAAATTATGAGGGGGGTATCTGGTTATAATCTAAGGAAAAATTCTGTATTGTGTAATTTGTAACTTTAGTGGCAGTCACTAAACTTACATATACTTTATATGATCAAAATTATATAGAAGGTTTTTTTACAGAGAACTTGCAAGATAAGACGTAGGTATACATTTCATTCATTCACTCATTCAATCACTCATTCATTACATAAACATATATTTCTTAGATGCCCGTCATGTGCCAAATACTGGCCCATGTGAACAATGTTGAACAAAATATATACTGTCTTAGATCTTCAGAAGTTCATTTTGTAGTAGAATAGATGGAAATTAAATAAGCAAACATGCAAATAAAAGTAGTATAAAAATTTAAAATAAATTCT
The DNA here is from genome assembly GCA_019455555.1 of Galemys pyrenaicus. Taxonomy (NCBI): domain Eukaryota; kingdom Metazoa; phylum Chordata; class Mammalia; order Eulipotyphla; family Talpidae; genus Galemys; species Galemys pyrenaicus. Next base: position 2,492,992 of record JAGFMF010011830.1, on the reverse strand, counting down.
GCAAATGAAAATTATGAGAGCAGAAATGGACAGAAATACATTTGCTTTGTATAGTATTTATTTATTGTTTGGTTAGACAGTTGTGACAGGAGTATGAATATAGTGTGTAAGTCCATACACTTCTAAATTATATATTTTTGAGTTTTGTAAAAGCTAAAATATAACCATGTGACATGAAATAATTAGCTAAATACTTTTATTTTAATATTAACTATAGTCTGTAGATACAGTTTCCAATCACACTGAATGCTTAACAGTTAGGCTGATGTTATTTTACTTGTTACATCTATTACTTTATTGTCTACCAAATTTTAAACTTAAAGAAATCCTTAGAGAATATAACTACTTTTTATTTTGTTTTCAATTGATATTTTTTTTATTATCATCATCTCAAGAGGAGTTTGTAAATGTAATACATTAACGATAAGGTTTAAGGATAGCTTTATCTATAGCCTATTAAAGGTAAAAATAAATATGTTCTCACTTCATTGGTAAGTCATTGCCTTTACTGTGACAACTAAAAAAAAAATCCTGCAGTGTGATAGAGTAAAATATAATGGTCTTAATTTGGAGAGACAGGTTAATCTTTTCAACTGGAAATATCTGAAATGCCTGTCATAGAGATACTGTAAAAGTCATTTTAGCAGATATTAAACATTACAGAGCATAATAATAAATTCTGAAGTTTCTATTGATAATTCTTGCATAAATTATCTCAAATCAATCAACTCTGGATTTAAAAAATAATTAGATGTCTAGATTATACTTACTAATTTGCCAGCTAAAGTCAAATATATATAAAAACAAATATTGGGACCAAAAATTAGACAAATCTAAATGGGTTTCTTGCATTTATATGGTTTGTCACTCAAGGATACTTTTGTTTGCATAGTATCAAGTGACTGGAATCTAAGAACTTTTGTCTAAATTCTGCCAAATATTTAACTGATCTTATGCATTGCATGTTATATAGCATAAGATCTAGGGAAAAGCAACAGCTGGAAGCTTAAAAGGATGGCAGATCTTAGTTGCTGTCTGATGCAAGGAAAAAATATTTTAATCTATAGTCAAATTAGTTATCTGCTAGAACATAAACCAGTCTTTTTGTTGGATAATAACAAAATTCAGTTTCAATAATGTATCTTTCATAATTTATATCTGTAGAATAAAAAACTACTATACACATAAAAGTAAAATATTAGGCATAGTCAAGAGGAAAAATATAAATATAAATTGACATGGAGATGAATCAGGTATTAAATTAAATTTGAAGAATTTTAAAGCATCACTTTTGAGTATATAAAAGGCATAAAGAAAAATATGACCCTAAAGTGTGAAAACAGTCAATCACCACAAAATAGAATTTTAAAATGAAAATTTTAGAACTGGAAAGATCAATATGTAAAGTAAAAAAAAAAATCATTGAATAGGCCAGAAGCAGCGTAAGAGTGCAGAGGGAATAATAGGTAAATATGAAGAAAAATCAATAGGAATTAGTCAATCTGAAAATCAAAGAATATAAAAGATTTGAAATTAAAAGAACAGATTTTCAGTGACTTGTTAGACAATATTAAGGGCCTAACCTGTGTGAGCATATTGCCTAAATGGGAATAAATAAATAAAGTAGAAAAAATTAATAAAGGTATAATGAAACTAACCAGATAAATCAATGAATTAAATGCAGGGAAAGTAACAGAAGTAGTTACTAATTTTTCAACAGAGAGAAAGGAAAGCAAGTGTAACACTATCTTTAGAACTCTAAAGAAAAATAAAACTCAGTTCACTAGCAAACCATTCTCCAATTTGGAGATTAAATGATGATATTTTCACTTAAAATGAATGGTTTGGTGAAGAGCAAATCTATTCTATAAGAAAGATAAATTCATTAGGTTGAGGAGCATTAGTAACATGGTAACTTTGATGTATATAAGATGAAACAATAGCAAAAATGGTAACTATAAATTAAATCTATAAATTTATAAAAAATATATATTCACTTATAATAGTCATATTAAAAAACAAACTTTCTTCATAATTTGAGTTTAGTCAGGGTGCCAAAGTCCATAAATATATTTTTTAAACATACTTCAGTAAGACTAAAGTTTTAGGTTAGAAAAGGCCCATTTAGAGAATGAAGAGGTAAGTTATATATTAGGTAGAAATACCCATAAAATGTATACATTTGAAAGAATTTATCATCACCAAACTTAAAAAAAAAAATCAACGGTGGGCCTCCCTGATGGCACAGCGGGTTGAGCACCACACTGTGAAGCATCTGAGGCACAGCAGTGTGAGGTAGATCCCAGGCCAGGGAGGGGACCCACAGAGCGAGGCAGACCTCTCCTGCCTTGCCTGCTGCTCCCCTCAGCAGTCTATTTCAGTTGATCTTCCTGTTCTGCTCCCTGCTCTATCTCTGGTGAATCCTCTCACCTCCTGCACCTATAGCGTGTACCCCTGCTCTTGTATGCATTATATAAAAAAATAAAAATAAAAAAAAGACAACAGAAAAATAACAGCAAAAGCTTTCAAGATACACTTCACAGAGAAAACTATGCACATATGTAACTATAAGTAATAAAATCAATTCAGGGAATGAATGTTCAAATCAGAATAGTAGAAAGAAATAAAAAGCAAAACTTTCAAGATACAGTATAGCGAAACTGATTACAAAAAATGTTATCACAGTGACTGGGTATATACTTACAAATATTTTCGTTTTTTTGAACATTGCATGGTAGTCATAGCTTAGATTCTTAGTGGCTTTTGTAACAGAAAGGGTAACTATAACATTTAATTTGACTATAGACTGGAAAACCCATGTACCTTCTCCTATTTTATTATATGATGAGGGTATAAAATAAGTAATTCCCTTAAAGTTGGCTAATATTACCTAATTTCTTAATTATTTTATCTGAGGGCATACTTGCTAACTTACCAACTTATAAATTAGCTGTCCCTCTGCACACTTAAAAGACATTAGTGGGATAAATGAATTCTATGTCTGTAAATAATGTGTTTGAGGACTGGAAGGAGTGAGTACTGAATGAGATGTCATTTGTAAATTTTATTCATTTCCTACCTAGATTGTCATATTTGTGTAAGGAGCTAACTTTTGTGAAAATCAGTTTGCAAGTCATTGTTACTGTTTAAAAAATGAGTCAATCTATAGAACTGACACTTGAATTACTGAATTTTCAGTGTTACTGTTAAACTAATTTAAAACTAGATTCATACTTGAAAGTTACCATTAAAATTAGGATACTATAGCACCAGTTTTCTCAATATTGTTTTTATTCTCTAATAGATATATACTACACAGTTGATTTTAATTCTGTTTTTCAATTGTACCTGTAAAATTTTAACATTAAAATGTCATTTTAAGGACTGTTTATAAGGGTAGGGCTAAACTCTGAATTATTGAAGCTAAATTTTGCTTTTTGTCGTAGATGAAAATCTTTATTTTGAGTTGTAAGGCAAATTTATCTTTAAAAGTTACTGAGTTTTGGAAAGTCATCCCCGGACACTAACAAAGATTAAAATTTAGATATTTTAAACCCAGTTTCTGCATAGATCATTTATTATGACTGAAATGATTATTTATATACTTAGTACTGATTCTTCAAATGGATACATTTAACTTAACTTCTATATTATTGGGCTTTTAAATTTTTTGTTTTAAATCATTAATGGCTCCTTAACATCTTTTTACAAAAAAAAATGTGTAAGGATATAGAAACAAGTATCTAATTTTACAGATGTAACAGAAAAGAAACATTTAACTAAAACATTTTATGGAACTACTGAGTAGTCATGGCAACAAAATGTTACACTCAAAGTTTTGTGATTTTTTTTTAATGTAGAAAGGCTTTTAGTTCTTAATAATTGATGTTTTCCTCTGAAATTATGTACAAAAAATTCAAGATAAGAAACAAATATATGGTTAATTTGAATAGTTTGCATTAGGAAATCCACAAATTTTTTAAAATAGATATATTAGAGGAATATGGCACACAAGATATAAAATTGATGAAATATTGGCTTATTTATACAACTGTGAAATCATCTCTACAAAGAAGAGAATGAACATTCCCATCACTCCTTTTAATTTTTTTCTGCTATCACCTCCTCTTCCACCCTTTGTCTTTAGGCAACCAGCACTTACTTTGCTTCACATAATACTCAGATTTTTCTCGCCTTTCTCTCCCTTCCTACCCCTCCATCCTTCTGTGTCTTTCCTTTTACCCCATACAATTATTTTAAATTTCATCCATATTGTATTTCCTTTCCTCTTTCTTCCTTCTTGACTAGTAGTATATTTTATGTATATTCCATAATTTGTTTATCCATTTCATTATTGGAAGATATTTGTACTGTTTCTATTTGGGGCTATGAACATTTCATACCAAAGTTCTTATGTGAACATACACTTTTCATTTCATTTATGAAAACACCTAATAATGGAATGGTTGGATTATAGGGTGGGTATGTTTTGACTTTTTAAGACACTGCCAGTTCCTACCAGTAATGAGTAAGGATTAAATTCCCCACCTCCTTACCTTAGTTTTAATAATTTTGTCTATTCTAATAGTGGCAGCAGTATCTCATTGTGGGTTTAATATGCATCCCACAATAGTAATGATCTTTTCATGTGCTTATTTGCTACTTGTATATTTTCTTGGGTAAAGTATGTAGATAATTTCCCCTAATGAAAATTGTGTTTGTTTTCTTTGTCAAATATCACTTGTTCATATGTTTGTGGGCCATTCTCTGATTCTCTGTTGAGTTACACTAATCTATTTTCAATTATCATGCCAATGTATAAAGTCTTGATTACTGTAGTTTTATAACATGCCTTGAAATCAAGATGTTCATAGTGCAATTTGGTTCTTTTTTCAAAGTTATTTTGGATAATCTATGTCCTTTGGAAGAATTTGTCAATTTTAACAAGTCATCTGCTGGAATTTTTATTGGAATTATATCACTTTGGGAAGAATTCAGATATTAAACATTTCTGAATCACCTTATCAATGAGCATATAATGTCTATTTATTTAGGTCTTCTTTAGTTACTATTATGATGTTTTACAGATTTTACCATGCTGTTCTTCTGCCTCTTTTTGGTCATATTTATCTCTAAATAGCTTAAGACCACCTCAAACAATATTTTAAAATTAATTTTGATGGATGTTAATATATAGAAATACATTTTAAATTTAAGATTCAATCTTGCAACCATGCTGAAACACTTTTTAGTTGTTTTTTTTTTTTACCTCATTTATTGAGTTTTTATATATAGGCACTTTACCTAGGTCTTTTTTTTTTCCCCCTTATTAAGGTATCATTGACTTATAACTCTGTTCATGATTTAGGGAAATAGTTTTATACCACCTCAGATGTATATTACCATACCACCCCGCCATAAAAACACAAAAAGTCTTTAGTAAATTGAGCTCCCTCTCCCCCTTGTTCCCATCCCCACTTACCCTTTTCCTCTAGTAGTCTCAAGTCTGCAGTCATAATTCTAGGGTTTGTTTTGGTTTAGTTTTGTCAGTTACTTTGTATTTTTTCTCTATATTCCACATATGAGTAAAATCAAGTATTCTAAATCATCAGATATGTGTCTATTTGTCTTCCCTTCTAATATTTCACTAAGCATTTCCCTTCTGATTCCATTCATGGCAATCTGATAAGAGTTCATTCATCTTTTTTTTCTTTTTAATAGCTAATTAATATTCTCTTGTGCATCTATACCACAAATTAATCTTTGCTCTGTCCATTGGCATACAGGTTGTTTCCATAATTTGGCTGTTGTAAATAGTGCTGCAATGAACATATGCATGCATATATCCTCTAACATCAGTGATTTGCATTGTTAAGGTAAATACTAGGAATGTAATTGCTAGATAATATAATTGCTGAGATCTGCTGGGGTCCTTCCTGGCAAAGTCTTTTTCTGTGACCCTCCCATGGATCACTGCATTTAGGAAAGAAGGGGCTGCTGCCATGGGGTTGCTTCTAGAACCTGTCCTTAGACTCACTGAGACCTAGAGGGGTCTACCTTATTAGATCTTTTAAGATCCATTCTGGAACTCACACACAACTGTACCAAGGTCCTTGTGGGTGCACTGTGATGGGTAGACACACCCACATCCCATCTTGATTCTTGCTGAGGTCTACCAAGGGTTATAGCTTATGGGTCTTCTTCCAGATCCCTCCCCGGAGCTTGTTGGGCTCAGTACCTATGCATGCAGAGGCCCCATATGTTGGGTCTACTTCCAGGATCCACCCAGAAAGTTAGAGAGCTCCACAATGATAGAGACATGCAGTAGTGGCTCTTCTCTTAGATGTCGTCTTAGAGCTTAGGTCTTGCTGAGATTTTACAGTGGCTACCATGTAAGGACCTTGCCAATTCCACTTTGCTGGTGGTGGGGACTGCTGGGCCACAAAGCTCACCTTTCTCACCTGGGCAGGCTACCTGCTTGGCCTAGTCTACTGTTCTCTGGGGTTTCCCTTTTCCAGATGTTAATCCTAGCATGTACTATAATCCTCTTTTCCTTCAGCAAATTACTTGCTTTGTTCTGGTGCAATCTTGCTATGAGTAAGTAGAGGAGGTGAGCTCAGCATCTTCACTTTGCTGCCATCTTGTCCCACCCAAATTTAGTTTTTTGTCTTACTCAATTTTGAACATTTAGGGTGCAGTTATAATACATATTTTAATATAATGAAACTTTGAATTTAGAATGAGATATAAGAACTTATTTGTCTTTTTTTTTAAAGATTTATTTATTTATGCATACAAGCACTGGGGTACAGACCAGAGGTGTGAGAGGTGAGAGGATTCACCACAGACAGAGCGGGGAGCAGAACAGGCGGATCAACGGAAGTACACTGCTGAGGGGAGCAGCGGGCACAGCAGGAGAGGTCTGCCGCGCCATGTGGGTCCCCTCCCTGGCCGGAGGCAGGGATTGAACTCATGATGCAGTGGCTGTGGTTTGCTTCATAGTGTGTTGCTCAACCCACTGCGCCACTAGGGAGGCCCCTATTTGTCCTTTTTTTTAAGTACATTAAGATGATTTACAAAATTGTAAATCAATGCCACTTTTCTTACTATTCATTTTGATAAAAAAAGAAAACACTGTTTATCTTAATGTTTAATGGATTTCTATTATTTTTATATGAATTTAAATATCATTAATTTTCAATAGAGTAAACATCAGGAATTATACCTCACATATAGAGAAATCAAATAAAACATTAAGAAAAAGAAAACTAGCAAGCTGACCATAGATCCAAGGCATACAGCAAGGAACGAAGAGGGAGGGGGCCAAAACAGTAGAAGGAAGAACACAAGGGACTATGGTGATGGATCATGGATAATATGGTTGTGGGAGAAATACAGGAACTACACTGAGGGGAGAAACCAATTACTGTACAAAAATGAAAAATGATGCAAGGAAATTAAAAAAAAATAAGAAAAAAATCCATATAAATGAAAACTATTTTGAATCTTCATACTTTTTAAAAATACAAAGTGGTCCTGAAACTTGAATTAATTCTCCACAAAAATCCCTGAATTACTAAAAAGGTAGTAACATTGAAATGAGGTAGATTCCAGGTTTTATCTGATAGTAGTCAGAAAGCCCTTGCTAAAGAGATAAACTATAAATACAGATAAACTATATGATGTCATCTGAATTTGTGTCCTCACCAAATGCACATGTGGAAGTCATAGTACCCAATGTCATGTTATTAGGGAATGAGTTCTTTGTGAGGTGAGTAGGTCTGAGGCAGAGACCTTATGAAAGAGATTAATGCACTTATTAAAGATGACCCTGAAGGCTTCCTTGTCTCTAACAAGTGAGGACACAAAATTTGTCAGTGCAAATTGGAAGGTTTTCTCTAGAACTGGACCAAGCTGGCATTCTGATCTTGTACTCCCTGCCTTCAAAATTATGAGAATGATTTTCTGTTATTTAAGCTACCTAGTCTATGATATTTTGTTATAGCAACCCCAATGATCTAAGACATTACAGCAAAAGATTTCTTCATAAACTTCACAACTTAGCCCTAATGGCTCAATGTTTGTTTGTTTTTCATAAACCATAGTGCCATTCATAGTCTGGGGATAGCCTTAACTAAGTGTGAGGTGAGCTTGAAATAAGCCACTGGCCTGTACCTCAGCTCTTGTATGCATAGATAAATAGAATCTTTAAAAAATAAAAAATAAACAAAAACAAATATCTGCATAGTCACAGATGGGCGGTCCTGGGAAGAGAGCTGCCTTATTCACATTTATGTATGACCATTAAATAAAAATTAAATTCTTGCTTGCTAAATCAAATGTGCTTTTTTGGTTTTGTTTTTTTTTTTTTTTTTTTTTAGTGAAACCATATGCTCAAATTAACTGAGATTTCTACCTAATTATATCTAGTTCTAATTATCTTTTCCCATAGTTATTTGTGTTTTTTTTAAAGTTTGAGAAAGAAAGTAGGTCAATTAGTGTTGCATCTTTGTATGAAGTTAGTAAATTGAGTCTTTTTCTGGTATATGACATATTCTATAACTTCAGAAGATAATGAGAATGTTTTCTTCATACTTTTTCTGAAATATTACTCTTTTCTCCTTTTAAGTACTTCCTGAGCAATTTGTTAAAATAATTTCAAATCTATGATTGGACTTTAAAGGATGATTCTAAATACCATTATTATTTTCATTGTTTTTGAAAAATAGAACCTTATATTTTAGAAAATGGGATCACTTTCATGTGCAGTAGATAATTTTCAAACCACAATAAATTTCTAGGAAGAAAAAGATCTTCTGTAAAATTCATAAAAGTTATTTAAGTTGGAATTATCTTAATGAAATATAAATAATTAAAATAATAATTAAAATACTAAAGCATATATTGATCTCAATTGGACTTTTAGCTAGAAGTACAATTACTAAAAACTACAAATAAAATAACAAGAAATGTTCTTACAGTAAGTAGGAACTGCATATACAAAGTACAACAAATTATAATTTTTTATTCCTATTTTATTTTTTAATTTTTTCTATTATATGTTTGTTGATTTTAATTTGGCCCATTTTAGAGATACTGGAAAAGAATTTCCATAGCTGAAAGTAACTTGGTGCTAGTGCTTTCCATAATCAACAAAAAAACAGACTATTTTTAGCCCCACCTTTACATCACACTTCTTTTTTCATCACTGAACAGAGACTTAGAAATTAAGGATATAGGGACCTCCCTGGTGGTGCAGTGGGTTAAGCAACGCACTATGAAGCAAACCACAGTCTCTGCAGCATGAGTTCGATTCCTGCCAACGGCTAGGGAGGGGACCCACATGGCGCAGCAGACCTCTCCTGCCTCACCTCTGGTCCCCTCAGCAGTGTGTTTCAGTGAGTCTGCCTATTCTGTTTCGGCTCTGTCTCTGGTGACTCCTCTCACCACCCACATCTCTGGCCTATACCCCAGCTCTTGTATGTATAAATAAATAAATCTTTATAAAAAAATGAAATTAAGGATATAAGTAATGACAAAGATGTGATTAAAAATTATAACCTCTTTGAATTTGGGATAATCAAAAAGGACTTGGCTTTATTATAGGTTAGAATACTTTTAATATCCAGCTTGCTTATAGGAAATTAATTTTGGGGTGATAATTGCTAATTGTTTTTGGAAAATCTGTAGTTAAGAGTTTATGTTGGAATTGTGATAATTATAAATATGGGTCTTATTGCCTTTAGCATTTGCCTAGATAAGAAGAAATGTTATATCACCTTAACATTATATTCACTTTAACATATAACACTTAAACACTCTAGTGTTTAAGCATAGGTGAGTAAGTGAGCTAAATCAAATTTTATTTGAGCAGTTAAAATATTAAAATACAGCTTAGGTCCACATCTTAAGGTGTATGTTTGTTCCAATGTGACTGTTGAAAAATTATAATAAATTATATTATGAAACTAGTGTGGGCTTTGGAAGGAAAAGGTAACTGTCAACATGAGATGTTGAAAATTTATATTATTTCTTCTATCATTTAAAGATACTAAGTAATATCATTATTTTAACCCTACTACTTTAATAATTATAACAATTTAATTATAAGTTAAATTTACTAAATTGAAAAATAAGGTTTTGAAGTGATATTACATTAATTCTTTCATCACTTTTATTTAAATTCATCTTTTATTAAAATTCTGAATGTCTAATTAATTTCCTTAGCTGTTCTCACCTTAATGCATCCCATTGCTTTTTAGAAGGAATGAACACTTAGCATGGGAGTTCAGGCTTTTAAATATCATTTTTATTTTTTGAGAGAGTGTAAAAAGAGGGGGGGAATAGGAAGGGAGGGAGAGAGAGAGAGAGAGAGAGAGAGAAGAAGAGAATGATGTAATTGTAAATTTACCCATTAGGTGGACTAGGATGTACTAAAAGAGAAGAACTTACAAAACCCAAGAAACAAAAAAAAAAAACAGGATTTTTTTTTTCCCAATGAATAAAAGGCTTTGAAAAAACAGAACTTACTTAGACTTTGTGTTTTATTTATTTATTTTTTTGAATCATTTTGGAGAAGGTAGCATATCTAGTAAATTGGTCAAGGAGCAGAGCTGATACTAGCCTTTTCCCTGACTCTTGCTTTGTTTATTTCAACAAAGAAAGAACCTCGACTATGGGAGACAGATGAATCTGAGCAATCTTCTGAGTGTCTTCATGAAATTTAAAGTCAGGAGATAAGTTTAAAGGATACTTATGAAGACTCTTTATTCTCCATATACTTTTTTTTTTGCATGTGTATATATATTTTTTGTATTTCCTTTTTTTTTTTTGAGGTAAAGTTTACAACACAATGTAAGACTTGGGGTGAATGGTTCACAGGTCCTTTTATTTTTAAGCTTTATTTATGTATACAAGAGCTATGGCACAGACCATAGGCATGGTTGTTGAGAGGATTCATCAGAGACAGACAGAGTGGAGAGCAGAACAGGCAGATCTGCTGAAATGTACTTCCGAGGGGAGCAGTGGGCAAGGCAGGAGAGGTCTGCTGCCCCATGTGGGTTCCCCACAATGGCTGGATATTGAACTTGTGCTGCAGTGGCTAAGGAAATCCCAGCCAGTGCAGCACTCAAGCCCTGGTGCCACCAGGGAGGCCCAAGGTTCACAGCTCTTTAGATGCATGTTACCACACCACACTCACCACTATTATACCATAGTACCTTAATTCCCATAGTCCAGCGGGTCTTATCCTACCTTCCTGTGCCGCTCCTCACCCACCCACCCGCAATAACTCTTCCAATAGCCACAATTCTACACCAGATTTGTAGGTTTTGTTTTGGTTTAATGTTTTCTGTTCCTGTGTATTCTACATATGAATGAAATTATCTGGTATCTGTCTTTCTCCTTCTGGTTTATTTCACTTTTCAGTATTCTTAGTCAAATATTTTGTCCACACAGAGTCAATAAGTCAAGACATTCTTTGTTAAGTTATGGGTCATTTTATTTCTGGACCTTTTCTTTCATTAAATGATAACTATTTTCAAAACTAAATAGATAAAATATCCCCACACACATACTTTATACTTTTGCATACATATTATCACCTATTGATGTGTAATTGAGGCCCATTATAAAACATGGAGGCTGACATCAGAAAGATAAAGTACAAACAAAAGAATAGAAGTTTTCTATGTTATGAAAAAAACACATTTATTAAGCATGTTATTAAGCACATTACTAAGCTGTTTTTTTGGGACCATAGGTAAGATGACATGAAATTTAAATTAAATAATGTATCGATGATAAATCAATCTGTCTGTCCAATAATTTAATTGATTAGCATTTCTGACTCTCCGCAGTCATACATATATCCCAAGGAATTAAACTGATGGATTAATTTTCCTTCCTTATATTCTCTCAATTTCTATGCATTTAACATTTGCGCATGTTAAAATTATAGCTTTTAAAATATATATGCTGATACTATACGATATATTTTGAGTATCAATTATATAGACATTTTTACCAGCTTCCCACCCTGGACTCTTTATTTGAATTGTTTTTGATTGTATTGAATTTCTAAACAATCATCTAAATCACCTAATGTTTTATGTTTCCTACCTAGGAGTTCTAACAATTTATGTTTAAAGTCATGAAGAAAAATATTCTTTCTTTTATTAATTCCTGCATTTCCTTTTGCTTTTTCTTTAGAATTATTTGGCTGATCATGAACTTTCACTCAAGTTCAGGGAGAATGATTTGTAGGCATTGTTTCTCCATGCAGCTTTGGTATTACCAATATCACAGCTGTGAGTAAATGACATAGATTTTTCTTGATTCTGAGAAGAAACAGTCTCATTCAAACAACTGGTGTGTCAGAAGTGAAGACAACTCACAAATATGACACTCAAGGCAGAGAGACTTTACAGGAATGGAACTAATAGCTGAACAGGTCATTGATGGTAGAGCAATAGTGTTTATCAGATTATGTTGGTGGTCTCAGAAATCACTATGTCAGTCATGGACAGTAGGGTCAATACCTGGTTTTCAAACACCTTCCACCAGACTTTTCTAGAAGTAAAAACCTTACACTCAAATCTCAGCTGAGCAGTCACTTGGTAACCTTAATGTAAAGAGAAGTCCTAAGAATTGGGTAATATGCAGTGCCTATAGACTTCTTGTTTCTTGCTTGAGCAAGGGTTTTTCAGGTTTCATGTGTGTATATTTAATAGGTATAAGGATCTTTTTCCCTTAACATCTTAAAATTATTGTTTAGCTTCAGAAGTGAAGCATCTTTTATTCATATACACTAAAAGCCATTTTATTCTATAAAAATTCAAAAAGGTTATTTTGTGACTTAAAAGGTGACAACATATTAATAAGATTTGTTCAAGTTTTTTTAATTATGAAGGCTTCAATTTTCCATAAATAGATTACTAACATATTTGCTGTCAGTTTGTAGGGACTCAATTTGCTATTATTTTGACATTATTAACTCACAATTGAGCTATTTAATGAGTAGAGAAACCAGGTGTAATATTTAATTATTAATAAGTAATTGTAATTATGTGAATACTTTGTATTTAATCATTTATTGTGAGAAGTTTAATAATTTTTGTGAGTCATTTATTATATAACAAGAAAAATATTCCTCCAACTTTTCTAATGAATATGCAAGGAGGATAGAGTTCAATAATAATGAAAATAAAGTTTAGATTATATCTACAATGTAAAAGGAAGAGTAAAGTTGTGCACACCAGAACAAAAAAATGGTTTAAAACAAACAAGCTAGACTTAGTTAAATTTGAGTTAGTAAAGTCTGTTGGTTATGCTGTCCATTAATGCCCACTGTATTGAAGTGGAAACAAATAATTTTAAGTATATAATCCATCTATTTGCTATTTGGTCTTCTGTATTACAAAATATCAGAAATTAAAATGTAAAAATGTTCCCAATCACTTCATATAACAATTATTAAAAACTAAATACAACCATATATGTTTTGAATAATAGCTATTAAATCTAAATGACAAAGTCTTCTATGCACATAGGTTTTATCTTCATAAATATACTAGACTTAGAGCTCTGGTTCATTGTCATCAGTGTAGTGCTAGTGTTGATTAATATCAGATAGATTCATGTCAATCACATGCCTAGTGAAAAAGTATATGATGCAAACTTCCAATTTGTTTAATCCTTTTCTGGAAAATTTTATTGGTCTTAGTCTATTCAGAAAATCCAATGAGTACTCAGAGAACTACTTGGGAAATAAATAGTTCAGGAAACAGTATGCAAAATTTTTGGTCTTATTATTTTCTGTACTCCTTGTAGAATAAGTAAAATTTTTAGGATAGGAAATATTTATAAAATGAAATAAATGATACTAAGAGGTATGCAATTAGTTATCTATTTTCACTAATCACTCATCCATCCTGTCCTACTGCCACTGCAACAGTTACAACTCACGTGATTTCCCTCTTTGATCTTTAGGCAAATATAAGTAAATACAAGTATATGTTCTTTTTTTTTTTATTTTTTTACTGTCTATGGTTACTTTATATTTTTAAATATTAACTTTATTTAATTTATATATATTTGACATCGATTGTAATCCCCATGTATTCCCCATCACCATATCACCAGTGTACCATCACCTCAGTCCCCTGTGCTCCCGTCTGCCCTCAACCCTCCCCCTCTTCCCTCCTCACCAAGTGTCCCCAGTTTGTCCCTTCATTTTTGGTTTTTGTGTCTTTATTGTTATTATTATTGTTGTTGTTCTTATTCCTT
>JAGFMF010011830.1:2419624-2474377 GCA_019455555.1 Galemys pyrenaicus | reverse complement strand
GTGTTTCCTCAGAGAAATCTGATGTCAGCCTGATTGGTCTTCCTTTATATGTTATCTGTTTCTTTGTTCTTGTCAGTTTCATTATTTTTTCTTTGTCCTTGACCCTTGCAAGAGTTACTACTATGTGTCTTGCTGTTGGTTTCTTTTCTGACTGACTTTTAAAGCTCAGATCTCAGCCTGCAAGGGTGACTTTGTGACCCGCGGTTCCCCCAGAGAAAAATCCCTATATGGCGCTCCCAGGAAGCCGGCCACGATAGGATCCCGAGTTGGGCTGTACTGGCACTCTAGCTCAACTTTGCTCTGTCTGTCTGCATCCATCCCAGGCAGCAGATCCTGGCCCTGGCGTTTTCTGACCGACTTTTCCAGTTTAAGTCTCAGCCTACATGAGCTGAGATGCATCTAGCAGCCCCGCTGCCACTCTCCACTCTTGGAGTGGGCCCTCTGGGCACCAGGGATTTCCCTGTCTTTACTTCAAACAAAGTTCATTTAGAGTTTCTTACCGCTTTCTGTCGGGCAGATGCTTCCTGTATGTAAGCTGACAGTCCATTTCTGTTTTTTTTTTCTTTTCTTTTTTGGTATTCACTGTTATGTGTATCTGGACATGATGAGTTATTTTCTTAACAACATAGAAGAGAATAAAATTCTTTCATTAGACTCCCATTATGGTTTATTATTTTGTATGGGTAATCCCTTTTCATCTTTCTATTGATTTGTTCTACTCACATCTATTTGTGTTCTACTCATCTATTTGAATCAGACCAGAATCAAGAAAACTGCATATGAAATAGGTGTTGTTCTATCTTTACTTTTTTCTGTTTGAGTGATCATACATATCCTATTGTCTGTATTTTATAAATACTTTATAGTAATAATTTAGGACAATTATTTTCTTATATTTATGTCTTTGTAATGCTTTTCTGCTCTTTTTCAAATTATTTAACTTCTGAGCATTTTCTATGAGACAATGTATTAGGTAGGTTTGAAGAATCACAATGCCTTTGCCTGAAGGAGTTATTTCCTTGTGTTTGAAAAGTATGTAAACTATGCTCTTCAAAGAAGATTCATTGAATAAGGAACTTTTGAATGGCAGTGGATATTTCCCTATCACAGAAGAATAGTGAGGATCATTGCACAGAGGTAGAAATGCAGTTATATAGCTTCATTGTTCTAGAAGTCACTTAGAATGGGCAGTTTATCAGTTTAAAAAGGTAGGTAGGTGTGGCCGTAGCAGGGAGGCTGAAGTCACAAGGACTTATTGATAGGTTAAAAGTAGATGAGTGACATAATCAGATTGGCATTTTAGAGAAATTTAATGGCAGAAGGAGGATGAATAGGAGATCTATTAGATAGATAAACTATAAGGAAGCAAAGCAACATGGATGGAGCTAAAGGGTATTACTCTAAGTGAATTAAGTCAGAAAGAATATGTGGAATGCAGAGATCTTAAGCAAAGGGTCAGGTAAGTCCAAACTAATAACAAACAGTAAAAAGATGACTAAAGACCAGAGGCTACTAGAAGGAAGCAGGGTGAATGAAGTGGGGACGGAGCACAATGGACTGTGGTGATAGACTCTGGGGTTTTGGTGGTGTGTGTGGTGTAGGGACTTGTGCATGAGAAGTTGTAATCCTGTTCCTTGGGATCACATACAGTGTTATAAGCTTTTATAAATAAAAGAAATGGGGAATTGCCAAGTAAGAAGAAGTAGCAAAACTAGACTACAAGAGATCATTTACATATAAAATCATTATGATTTGTTCACTGATTAAATGTAGAGGTGAGAGAAGGTAGTACATAGAATTACTCCCAGGTTTTAGATTAAGTCACTTTGTAGACCACTATCCCAATAAACTGAGAAAGGGAGGACATAAAAATATAATTTGTAGAGTTTCACTTGTGGGATGATGAATTGGAAATGGTGAGTAGTTGTTTGCAGGTATTATGTATGGGAAAACTACTAGAGATTTAGACTTGGGAATCATCCATATATAGATAATATTTGAAATCATCACTATTGGTCAGATTGTTCAAAAAGCATGAACTTATACTCCTTCATCCCTACCACCCCCACGTGAACATTTATGTGATGAGTTTATTAATTTTGAAAAGAAGCAGCAGAATTTCTCAGGAAGATGACTATAAGGGGGGTGGTTGGAAAGTCCTAATAGAATAGTGTCATAGAAACCAACAAGAAAAATATTTTTAAAAAGCAGCTATTGAATAGACTAAATGATAGAGAAGTCAAGTAGGAGTAGATCACTGCATGGGTTTTTGAGTTCATCTCAGATACTAGCATTATAAATTGAAATGATATATTCTAATTTCATTGTTTATAGTCTAGTGATAAGCACAAATGGTTTAATAACACATTTAATGAAGGGATATTATAAACATATTGTATGTTAGCAAAATGTGGCTGGGGCAGGGAAAGACTTGATGTAAGATATGTTGAGATAAACCTGGAAAGATAAATAATTTTCAAGTAGTAGATGAAGATAGAAAATATACGATATCATGTATGTATGCAACATGTCATTTTATAGAAAAAACTGCAAGTAAGTCATCATAACTAGAACACAATTCTGGATAACATGAGTTAACTAGGATTGAGAGAAGTAAGAAAGAGGAAAACAATGCATATAATCATAGATTTGATTTTGTCACCAGAAAAGAGCATTGAAACATTCTGAGCAGTGGTATTACAGTTAACACTATACTCCACTATTTACAGATACCTTTTTCCAAGATGATTGAATTGCACTTTCCTGTCCTTCTTAGCTGTAAAGAGTCAAGTAACTAGTTTTGGTTAATAAATTGTGATGTTTGTCATTCCTGCATATGACACTTAATAGCTTATTCAAAATTCTTAAGAGCTCTCTGTTTCATCTAACACAATGATAGGTAATAGTCTGTATCATGAATATCCAATTTCTTGATTCTCCGAGTAAGTACTATGATTAAATCACATTGTAGAGCATTATCCCAATAAACTGAGAAAGGGAGGACACAAAAGAATAATGAGTCTCCTGCCAAACCTTAATAGACATGTAGTACAAGCTATAGATTTCCAGTGTTTTCATGGCAATTAGGAAGTTAGTTGTTTCTGCAGCACACTTAAGTCTGTTAGGACTGAGAGAGGTGGAGAATAAAAATATTAAGAAGTAGAATCAACAGGATTCTATGACTAGTAAATAAGAGAAATATGAGAAATATAGGATAAAGATTGTCCACTGGATTTAATAGTTAGGTTACTATTTGTGATATTCAGGAGAGTTGTTTCAGTGGAATGATGAAGACTAAATGTGTGTTAATGGACTAAAACGAGAAAGAAAGAATTAGAGACAACTATCATCAAAATCGGTTGCGTAAATTAGTAGACTATGCAATATCTGAACCTGCATAATGTGAATGTCTTTGCTTCTATTTTAGGAAAATTTATAAAGTATATTCCCATGAAGTGAAATTAATTAATGGATACGTTTAATAGTTTGACAGAATTTAATAGAATAAAACAGCCTTGGGAGATGAAAGATTTTCATTGGATAATAGAAAATACAATAATTTTTGTTTTCCCTTACAAATTCTATCTAATTTATATGACATTTATATGAAGAAATTCATCATTTATTTCTGAGAATTCTTATTTGATTACTTTTAAAAACATTTCTAGCTTTCTAATTGATACCTCAAAAAGTCAAACAGATAAAGTATAGGATCCACTTAGCTAACAATGCAAATGTATTCCAAATTGCAGGATAGACACAGTGTCTATTGTAGTTGTCCTGCAAGGAAAGTTATATTTACATCTTTTTGCTTATCACCAGTAGATGAAACATAATGACTTAATATAAGGTCATTAAATAGCAAACAACTGAGATAACACTAACGCAAAGTGGCAGCAAAATCCAGCATAAATCTATAATATGATAAGTGCTGCCAATTATATTATTTCATTCTAAATTATATATAATCTATCAAATATATCTTTGTGTACTTCTTAAACATGCTGCTCTATGAATAATTTTTTTCTGTTAGGTTCTTTAAATCTCAAATCATCACCCAATTACCATACCATTTTTTTAAATACTATATGTGGAGTCTTAATCAGTAAGCCCTGGAAAGCAATATATATTTGTAAGGAAGAAGCAAGATATTTCATATACAGCAAAAAAGAAAAAAATAACATGAAATTGTTCAATATGTTTTGTTTATTATATACAGTGACAGTTGTCAAAAAAGCTGTTGTAGAAATATATTGATATAGGATCTCTTCAAGGTGAAGCATTTACAGTAAGTGTTTTATTATAGCAAACACTGTATTGTGCTCCTTAGGGTCAAATCTACAGTCATTTAATTTCAGCAATTGCCATAATATAGGCATTATGATAAAGCCTCAGCCTCTTGGGTATACATAGAGGTTGGATGCGATTGTAATTTTTTCTTTTCCTCTTTTTTAAAACTTTGTCTGTGAGCCCTCAGTACTTGGAGAAGTGTGGATTTTTATCCTCCTTTATTTGAATATTTGGTATTGTTACAGGGCAGGGAGAGGAGCACCCCAGAATCCCCAAGCCTGCCCTCTCTGAATGGTTCTGCCATCCGCCGCATTAAGACAAACACAGAAAACCTTTAATGGAAAGGAACTTTAATACAACTAGGGTACAACAAAGAAAGAACAATGAATATAGTTACTAAGTTAAGCATCCAAAGTTACCCATCTCCTTGAGGGTAAAAGTCCAGCCAAATAGGATTGGCCCAAAGCAAGGCCCAAAAACCTGCCACACATCTAAAGGACCTTTCAGTAGAGACCCATAGAAAAGGGTCAGAAAGAGTCAGACAAATCTGGGAGGAAAAGAGCCAAATCAAAATCAAGAAGAAAGCTGCCATTGCTAACCTCCACACGGGTCTCTCACCCACATCTGTCCCAACCAGTCCAAGACCAAAAAGCAAGCACAGTTTCTTCACATGTCCCTCTGCTCCACGCGCCTCGCCTCCTCCAGGTCTCCTTGCTGTTCTCCATCTTCCTTCCTTCCTTCTCTCTTCTCTGCAGAAATCTCCTTATCCTCCTCAGCTCCACCCACTTAGGGCGGAACCAGGATTTTGGAACTTCCCCTTTTCCTGGGATGACCCTGTTACAGTATTGAGTTTCAAAAGTTGAAATTAGTTCAAGAGAAAAATAATAGCATGTTTCAGAAGGGAGTAATTTTCCATGTTTAAGATATTTGGACACAAAGGACTAATATCAAGGAGCACATTTATTTTTTCTAGTTCCACCTTCAAAATGAATGGGTAGCAAAATGTTTTATATTTCCCATAGGTAGATATTAACTCAACTATTCTGTCATGATTTTGTTCATTGATTTTTTAAATTATTATTTTAAAAAGAGCATAATTTAATAAAATTATTGTCTATTTTCAACTAAGTGTTAGGCATAATTACTGTCTGCCAGCTGCTTACACTCTAAGTTATAATGTATAATTCCCTAAGAATATAATTTTGTTTGGTAGTCATGTATTGTTTTAAATTTTGTATATTGAAGTTATAGCAAAAGAAATGTGAATCCATTATTTTTTCCCTTTAAATATCTGAAAAATTGTGTCCTGTCAAACTTTTGCAAATTTTATCCAAAGGATATCTTTATTCCATTATTTTTTAATTGTGGGTTGCTTGCATCAGGCTCAGCATTTGATCTGTTATGGGTTTGGGTTCTAGTTTGCATTTGTTTGTGAACTAGTTTGCATTTTAAAAGAATATTAGACTCACATAAAACAGATGACCATTTTTTTTCAGTTACTTTTTTTCTGTGAGCCTCTACATATCTAGATGTGCTTGAAGAGGAACATCAGTTATATTTTATCAGAACGTGTAGTAGATTACTCTAGTTTAAATACATCTGAATTTTATCACTCTCATCTGCAGATATAAAATAAATCTTTTCCTTAAATTGACTAGTTAGGATTTCTTGATATTGGACTTATGGATTAATAAGAAACATGGTATAATCTTTAGTATAATTAAAACCAAAATTAATTAAAGTTTTTGTTCGATAATAATGTTTTTGTTACCATTTGGAGTGAAGTAATTGAATAGGGACTCAGTTATTTCATTCTGTGCTAAGCTTTCTGAAAGTATAATTACATAAAATTCTTTGAAAATAATGTTTTTGGTAAAGCACAGCAATTTCAGTTATTTACTTAACTACTAATTTTTGGTAATCTTAAAATATATGCAATCTAAAATCATACACGTATGATTTTACAAATATGTAGCATATTTGATGCTTAATTTATCTGTTTCCATGTGGTAACAATAGTTTTTCAATTCTGATATCAGCAAAGTATGAACAAGTAAAATAATCTTTGAGATTACTTATGTTGAGCCCTGATAAAAATCATATCTTTTAGGCATAAATTATATTATCTGTGATTTTTTTTTAAAGCTGTAAATTAAGAAAGAAAGGCATGTGGGGCTGGGGGAATTAGTAGCAAGAACCAGGTCTACATTGCTTGAGGTGGTCTGAATGTCCCCACCAAAATATACCAGTCTGTATAAATTGACAAGCCAGAATTCATTCTTCATGCTTGCTATAGTTTAGGTACCTGGGGATACTGTAATAAACAGGAACACTAAAAAGGTCCATAATTTCATGAGTCTTAATGGGAAGTAAAAGATAACAAACAAAAGTAAAAAAGTTATCAGATAATGACAAGTGTTTTTCAGGATATTAAAATGGGAGCTATCATCAACTAAGTGGATCCTATACATTATCAACAATGACCTCTCTTAAGGTCACATTTGTGCTTATATAACACATAAATGGTCTAGCCACACTTTTGAAGTCTTTGAAGATGCTGTCAGTGAAAACCGCTCAGTTAAGATGAGAATATTTGTCTTTTCTTATCCTCAAATTCACATGTTGGAATCCTAGTGGAATTCAGAATGAGGCAATGTGACAATGTTAGGAGGAAGGCCTATAGGAGGTGATTAAGTCATGATGCAGAACCTTTATTAATGGGATTAGTGCTCTTATAAAAAAGAACCCACAGAATTCCCCAGATCCTTGGAAAGGGACCCTCAACAGACCATGCTGACACCCTAATTTTGGACTTCTGACACCCAGAACTGTGAGAAATACTTTATGTTGTTTATTAACTGGTCAGACACTGGTATTTTGTTATAGCGACCCTGAAGAGACCAAGATACTATCTTTTATGCTGATACCTGAACAAATTGAAAAAATAAAGTGGGGTTAAATATGGAAATATTATGGATCCTCTTTTAAACAGAGGCCAGGTTGAAAGATATAGCTTAGTGCAAGAGGCAGATTTGTGAGAATTGCATCCCCATCTTTGGCAGTCTTTTTATATAGATTGGCCTTACTGACTCATACAGAGAAAGTCCATACACTAGGTGCAGGATCACTCTTCAGAGGAAGAATGAATAATAAAGCAGAGCATTTCAGATAATTCTCTGAAATTTAGTAATTAAAAGAGAAATAAAGCTAGAGCGAGGCAAAAGCTATCACAGCTGTAGGGATCATTTCACCTGAAAATGAACAACTGCAATGTGGAAGACAGTTTTTCCTACTCCCCTACTCCCAACATTGTGCAGATATCTCTATAAAGAGTATAGACACAAACTTGGCAGTAGATATATGATATTTTTGAACTGGAAAGAGGTTACTTTGGAGCAGACTGTAGTAAATAAAGTCGGAATAAAAAGAAATAAGGTTGCAAAGTTTGGCAACTATAAGACTGCGTAGAGCTTTGTAGGCCAAACTTTTGAGTTTTGACTTTTGTTTTAAATGCAATCATGAATCATAGTATGGTTTTAAAAAGGGAAAACGGTTTTAAACAGAAAGTTTTAAATGTTCTGATTTATATTCTTAAAAGTTCTTTCTAGTTGCTGTATATTGTTAGAAGGGGGAGCATGAATCAGGAGAGCAGGGTAGAAATGAAGCTTAGATTTCTCACTTGAAAAAGACTGAGTCTACTGGGGAGGTCAAAAGGCAGATGGATTCTGAATTTAATGACAGATTAAATTTGGAAAATGAGTTTCAGAAATCAAGTATAGCTTCCAATTTTTGTTTGCATTAATGAGTTAATTTTCTGGGAAGAAAACTTGTGGAGGAAGACATCTGGTATAAGGAAAGGGCATCTAAGGTGAGAAACCTGTTAGACATACAGCTGGAGAGCTCAGGAATATAGTTGCATAGGAAACAGACCAGAGGTGGTGATTAGGCTGAGAAGTTCTCTTCAAATAGATGATGTTTAAAACCGTGAGATTGAAGGTGTTCAAAAAGCTTATCAATTGATAACCTTCCATTTTAGAAAATGTTAGAGAAGAAGAATCTGAAAAAGAACAGTTAGGTGAAGAATTGTAGAACCAGGCATGTGTGGGGTTACAGATGCAAAATAAAGGTGCATTCAAGAAGAAGGCAATGAGAATAATATACTTTAGCCAGAAATGTATGCCTAAGTAAATAAACTAAATAAAGATACATATGCACACATGTATAGATCATCTCCGGGAATAAGATGAAGCACAAATACCAGCAGATGAAATGTGTATTTTAAAGATTTGTTATATGCTTCACCTCCTTACAAAACTATTCAGAAATTATTTTAAAATTTTGCTGTTAGTACTTAAAATGTTTTATATTTCTATCTTAATTGGTTCAAAAACAATGGTCAAATGTTCTGGCCTGTGTTTAAGTTCAGTCCTGCATTATATGATCATTAAATACTTTAGGGAAGGATATCATACTTTTTTATTTTGACCCTTCTCAGAGATTTTTATTCTCATTTGCTGATAAGCATTTTATTGGCCCTTTGTGAATTTTCATAAATCTTGGATACTATTTTGTGCATATGGAGTTTTGTTACTTGAAATCAGCATAATTTCACTTAGTATAATTTCATTTTGATCAGTGAGTCTATTGTTACTTATTGGGATTCCGTTATCTTGATTAGCTTTAAAAACTCCCTTTTTCTTATACTCCTTTACAAATGTACTATCGCAATCAGATATATTGATTTATATTTAATAATCCATTATTTTTACTCACACATAAAGAATTTTATTAGTTATAAACATATACATGCAACATATATATGTAAATATATACTTATAACACAAATATATATATAACACATATTAGTTATGAAGCTAGCGATTATTTGGTTTCACTTACTATTGCTCTGATTCTGACCACAGAAGTACCACAAGTAGATTGGTAAATTGCTGTAAAACATATCCTGCAGAAACTCTCGACTCAGGCTGTGCATCAGAGAATCTCTTTTGGAAGGTTAAAAAATATAGTAGCTTGGGTTGAGAACAACTGCATCGGGCTATATTATAGGAGCACTGACTAAGAACACTATATCATAGACATTCCTAAAGTATCGATTCCAATCTTCTGCTAGTGAAAGGCAAAATGTAGAAGCATAAAAATTTTGTGCCAACCTTAAGGAGGAAAATAGACACTGATAACATGACTTCAAATGGATCAGAGCAAGGGAACAATGTTGATAGATTACAACTATATTGTTCTTCTACCCTGTAAGATGACAAGTTCAGAAGGAATCTTTGCCGAATCTTTGCCCAGATCCACTGCTAGAGTCATCTAAAGATGGAGAGCCATGGGATATCAGAATCTCTACTCTGTATCTGTGTTAATAGTTCTCATTCCTGTTAAAGAGTTCTTGTCTCTAGTTCATTTTGCAATCAATATATTTTGTTTTACTTCAAAAAAGAATGACACAATAATTCACATCTATATAAAGAATGATGATAAAATAATAAATGTAATAATAATATTCTCCCCAAAATCAATAATAACCACTTTCACATTAATTTTTTATTGAATAGCTTACCAGACTTTTCTACATAAGCACTAGATAGTATGATGCAAATATATTTTGTGGTAAAGAACATAGCCTTCTGGAAAGAAACTGACTAGTTTTCAAATCCTTGCCTTGTACTGGTTGTGCTGCTTACTTTCTTTATCCTTCATTATTTTTTTAGTCAGTCAACTTGGGTTAATAATACTCTGTCCCTCAAAGGCTTGCTATGTAGGTTAAATGTATCCCTGTTTGTAAGACAATTAGAATGGTGCCTTAGAAAGCTCTCAGTTGTTAACAGTGTTATTATACATGTAAAAGAAACATAATTAACAAAGATTGGAATAGGCCACTTTGGGCACTTTTTAATTGCAAATTTCAATGAATATTTATTCACCTACTGATTAAACAATTATTTAACACGAAATGTATGCCACAAACTATACATCCAAATTAAATTATTTTTTAAAATTCTATTGTATAGATTGCATGCATTTTATTCACTGAATCCTTAGTAATAAATGTAATAAATTAAATTTTTTTAATATTTAAGGCATATTCCTTATAGAAGACTATATACATACATTTACAAATTATTTCTGTAAATTTCTGGATCAGAGGATATGGAGATTTCAAAGGGATATGTTATTTACTTACTGACTTATGAGTGAAAGAGATTGTGCTATTTATGGTCACCTAGTAAATGAGAATGGAAGGTGGAGATATTGACAGATTTAGTTCCATTAGCAGTTTCAGTAGGATAATGTGAACACTTCAAATTAAGGGGTGGTATTAGAAAGCTGTGAAGTGCCTATAAGAAGCAGTCAATAAATCAAAATACTTTCATGATTTCTGTTACTGAGTTAATCATTTTTGGTATTACCTAACTAATGATTTTTAAGGTAAGCTATAATCTACTTATTTGAAGAAGTCAAAATGAAAACTTCTATTTCTTTTTTTACTGACAGATTATGAAGTTATTTGTATTTTCTCATTTTTCTAATTTTCAAGGATCAAAATGTCTTGTTGTGGGTTGGTGATAAATATACTCAAAAGTAAGATTTGGCAGAACCTAATGAAAAAAAATTCCTTAATTTCTTATGAATTAGACATTTTCTAAAACTCCCTGCTATCTATCTGAGTAATCCTGTCTACCTGCGCATAATGTCATCCTTCTCAATCAACTAATCACAATCATATATTTTCTTCCATGGACATATAAAAATCTTTTAAAGTTTGATATCCCAACCTGATATTTTTTTTATTTTATGATGGACCTGAAACCACATTTAAACCTGGTATTTAAAATAACATTCAACATCTGTCCAATAGGTAAGATTTTTTTTTTCAATAGGTAAGATTTAAAAAGATAATATTATAAAACTTTTAATACTTTTCATTTTTAAATGGAATACAATTATGAATTGAGAGTAAAAATAGCTATTCAAATGCTTTAAAAGTTATTTTAGAGGAGTTTATTACAGGGATGCAAGGGTGGTTCAACATCCATATTGATCAATGTAATTCATTACATCAAAAGCAAAGAAAAAATATTGTTAATAATTGCAGAAGAAGCATTTGATAATATCCAAAATCTACTTATAATCAAAAAATGCTCAAAAATGGGAATAGATGGTATATACTTCCACATGATTAAGAAACCCACTTCTAATAGCATACTCAATGGTAAAAAAAAAAAAAATGAAAAAAAACCCTTCTATGATCAGGTACAAGATTTAAAAATTCTGTTCTCATCACAGTTATTCAATATAATACTGGAAGTTTTAGCTATCATTAGACATACAAAATAAATACAAATTGGAAAACAAGTAAAATTATTATTTGTAGATGATGTGATATACACTGAAAACCCTAAAGGCTCTATTAAAAAGATGTTAGAAACAGTAAATCAATACAGTACAGTTGCAGAGTACAAAATCAATATGTTAAAATCTGTAGCATTCTATACACAAATAAGAAACTAGAAGAAAATCCAGAAGACAACCATATTTATAATTACATCAGAAAGAATTAAATACTTGAGAAAAAATCTAAACAAAAGATATGGAAGATCTGAAAAAAAAAAAACTATAAGACTTTGTTAAAAAGAAGACACAAAGAAGAGGAAAAATATTCTGTGCTCATGGACATAGTGTTGTGAAAATGGGCATTATACTCAAAGCAAAACACAGATTTGATCTAATCCCTATCATAGTTCCAGTGACACTCTTCAAAGAAGTAGAGCAAATATTATTAATATTTATGTAGAACCACAAAGGAACCCAAATAGTAAAGTAAAAATATAAATAAACAAACAAAAAAATAAATAAATAGGAGGTATTATACCTCCAGACTTCAAATAATAAGACACAACTATAGTAATCAAAGAAGTCTATTTTGGAATAAAAACACACGGACCAGTGGATTAGAATTTAAAACCTTGAACTAAACCCACTTATATGGACAGTCATATAAGTCATCTATATATATAAGAGACAAGATTTCACAATGGAAAAAGGAAAGTCAACATATGGTGTTGTATTGGTAAAAATGAACAATCACATGCAAAAAAATTGAAATTAGACAACTATGTCACATCATACACAAAAATTAATTCAAATTCAAAGAGTTGGTTATTAAGACCTGAACTATATGTATACAGCAAGTATAGCTAAAAACATTCTAGCACATGATTCAGAGGTGATGTTGAGAGCTTGATTTCAATAGAAAAGAAAAATAAAATAAAACCAGATGGTATTACTTCAAGCTAAATGGCTTCTGCACAGATAAAGTAACCTATCATTAAAATAAAAGACATTCTACTAAGGGGAAGAAAAAAATAGCATGTCTTGTATCCAGCAAGGGCTATATCCAAGATCCACAAAGAATCCATACATATAAACAACAACAAAATAACTCCATAAAAAATGACCAGAAAAAGTAGAAGAAGACCAATGGACACAAAAGAAGATGTTTATTATCACTCGTCATCAGGGAAATGAAAATGAAAAACAAAAGCCCAGACACACCCATGAAAATCATTGTTTACCCATCACAACAGCAAATGAGGGTGAGGGTTGGAGAAAAAGGAACCCTTGTACACTATTGGTGGGAATGTTGTTGGCCAGCCTTTATGGAAAACAGTATGGAGGTTTATCAAAATATTACTAATACGACTACCCATATGATCCAACTATTCCATTTGTAGGTATCTGCCCAAATAAAGAATACTAAAATGCTAATTAAAAAGAGATAGGTGGGGTCCTATGTTTATTGTTGCACTATTTACAATAGTCAAGATATGGAAAAATCTAAATGTCCAATAACTTATGAATGCATTAAGAAGAAGTATTATTTATACTGTAATTCTACTCAACTGTAAAAAAAAAAACTTACCATTTGTGACTACATGAGTTGAACTATCTAAATAATTCAAGAGAAAGGCAAATACTATATGCTTTCATTGTTGTTTGTACATAAGCAAAGAAACAGACAAGACAACCAAAACAAATGCTAGAAACTGACTGTAGAATAGTGACTACCAAAAGGGAATTAGGGAATCCTAATCCTTTGCTAAAGAAGCAATTAGGAAAAAAAAAAAAAAAAGAAGCAATTAGGAGGGAACCCACATGGCAAGGCAGATCTCTCCTGCCTTGCCTGCTGCTCCCCTCAGCAGTGTATTTCAGTCGATCTGCCTTTCTGCTCCCCACTCTGTCTCTGGTGAATCCTTTACCTCCCACGCCTCTGGCCTGTACCTCTGCTCTTGTATACATAAATAAATAAATCTGAAAAAAAAAAAAAAGCAAAGAGGGGTGAATGCCCAATGGACTATGATAGAAGATGTGTTGTGCAAAATACAGTTGAAGAGGTGTGAAGCTATATCCCTATATGATATGCAGGATTGCAAACCAATACAAAAAATACAATTATAAAAAATAAGTAGGTCAAAGTTATTTTGGAAGGAGAATTGACTGATTGTGTCCATCTCATTAGTATTAAATAAACAAGGTTGTTCTTATTGAATATCAACAAAACAAAACCTACAATTAAGTAAATGGAGAGTAACAATTTTTTTCAGTAGTATAGAATAATGATGATATTCAAATAATTCAAAATTCCACCACCATTATTTCCTTGGACTAGCTCTCTAGAGCTCTCTAAATCTTAATGTTTCATCAGTGACATGGCCATTGTAACAAAAATCATCTCATAATCCCTTAGTTTTATTGGTGGTGGTGGTGGTGAAGCGAAACTTAACCAAAGTAGAGCATGGCAACATTTAGCACAATTTGACAGGAAGTACATAATAAATGCCAGCATAGCTATTTTTGCAAACAGTAAAATTAAAAAAAAACACACACACAAAACAGGTTTCCATTAGTATCATGTGTTTCCTTTCTCCACAGTTGCTGCTGGTACGGAATCCAGAGAGGTGAACAGATTTGCTCTTCCCAATAATACAACACAGCAAATGCAGCTGTGACTGAGGAGAAAGCAGACTCTTCAGGAGGGGACTCCCTGATTCAACAGACATTATTATTTTGTTATCTGAAGGCTGTGAAAGAGATTGATAGATTAAGAATGTTGGCTGATCCTCTGGGATAGACACATTAAAATACACCCAGTAATAACTTTTCTTGTTAATTTCAGAATAGACAATGCTCCATTCTTGTGAAAGCCACAAACTAGATTATTTTTGAACTTGGCCTATATTATGTAGTTCCTAGGTACCTAACAGGAAGAAAACTGAATAAGAATTGCATTTGAATGAGCTGGGCAAATAGTAAAGAATAGACCATGACAGATAAAATCAGAATAGATAAAGAAATATTTCCAAACTCACAGTTTTGCAGTAAATTGTGTATTAGTATGAGCATTTAATATAACTTCATGACATAGTAAGTTTAGAGGACATGACTAGTGTCTCAGTTGGAAGCAAATACATGAACAAAAAAACTTGTCATATGAAGTTGGTAGTGATCCTGAGGATAGAGCATGGAAATGAAGATTTCCCATCATCTTTTTTTAGGGAGCACTGATGCTTGGATGAATCAAATGAGACAAGACAAAATGCAAATTTCACCTTGTACATTTAAAGGCCATTGAAGAATTCTGGCTACTATCTAAGGACTTGCTGCGCATACTACATTTTGTAATTTTTTCTTTCTCAAAATGTTCAATCTCTTAATAGTCATGACATTTAATAGTCATGAATCAATAAGAAAAAAAATAAAGGTTTTGATGTTTGGGGTTTTTTTTGTTTGTGTTATTTTACTATGTGCTTAGCTATAATTCCTATCAGATGTCAAGTATCTATTTTTTAATAATTATCAAAAGTTTTATTCTTTCAGTTGAAATGACTTTGAAACAAGTTGGTGTTGTCTTAATAACACTCATAAGGAAATAGATGTACTTTTATGGGTGTACCTATGTGATTTTTTTTGATAATATTTCAGCTTAAAAGAGGTATAATAGTAAAAGTTGTATCTAAATTTTTATTATATAAATTGCCTTACTGAGAGATTTACTCAGCAATTTTTTATGAAAGAAGATGGTCTACAGGTTTATAAAATGACTTAGAGACTAATGTATTTTCAATTTTGAAATCTAGTATGTTATTTTTTAAAGATGGAATAGTATGCTAAACTTTCAAAACAATGTGAGAGAGAATAACACCATAAAAATCATTACAATCAGTGGTTAGGCACAGGTTGGGACTTGTATTCAGGAAAAATCTATATAATTCATACTCTTTAGAGCCTTTTTTATCTTTTGGTAATTAATCAGATATTTAAAGTGAACACACATTTCTCATCTAGCAAGAACTTATAGACGTGCAACATGTGAAAAAAATCATTGTAGAACTGCAATTTTCAAATTTGGCACCTCACTAATGGATGCCATTGCTTCTGATAAATTCTCTTGTTTCCATTTTTTTATCTAGATAACAATGCTGCTATAGTAACAATTTTCATAAAAACTGAGTTAAGACTAAATTTTTGTGGTAGGATCTATTGCAACCTACTTTTGCTTGCAAGGACTGCTTTGAGCAAAAGATTTAAACTTAATGGGCAAAATTATGTCTATTTTCTGTATGCATGAAATGCATATGTATGTGTGTGTGGGGGGGAGAGATAACCAAATTTTCATCTTTTGCAGCTATTAATTCCCCTATACCATCTTACTGAGTGAGACAGGAAGTGGCCAAGATGGGAAGATGATTGCTCATACCTGTCATCAAGGTTTTCAAATTCTCCTGCAGGACAATATTTTTTAAAAAGATTATTTAATTTAGTGTAGAAAAACTGGGATGTAGGCCAGAGGTGAGAGACTTCACCGGAGACAGAGTGGATTAGAACAGGCAGATCTAGTGACATACACTACTAAGGGCTAAGGGGCAAAACGGAAGAAATCTGCTGTTCATATAGGTTAGCTCCCTGACTGGGAGTTGAACTCAGGCCACTGTGGAGGGCCATCACAATGGTAGTACTGAGACTTAACCCCTAGGCCACCAGGGCCCCCTGTAGGACTTTATCAATCATCATATGCATTACTTTTTTTTTTTTTGTGGAACAAGGTTAGTATATTCCATATTTCTTCTTCTCATTAACCTTCCTAGTGAATTTTTCTAACTAGAAATTACTAAATAAGTTACTATTAGTATAACTTTTTAATCTTCTATGGTTTAGTAAGTTAGATTCAATGATAGCTCATGTGAAAAGAGCAATGTGAAACTCTTTCTTTGTATAGCTCTTTCATATGTGAAAGTGTAGTAGAATATTTGTGGTGAGTATTTTAAGTGTTATATAGGCTTCAACTTTTAAGTCCACTTTTAAGGAAGGTTCTATTAATATTTATGTTTTACAGATGGAACTACTGTTAACATTCATATTGAGACAAAGAGTTTTTATATATTTGCCTATGGTTGTACAGTAGTTAAATGACAGAATTCAGACCCAGATAGCCGGCACCATAGTTCATACTCTTAACTAGTGTGACTACATTGCTTACCAGGAAAAAGGGAGAAAGGTGATTTTTATATATTAAATTATATTGACTTCTTGTTTGAGTTGAAACTTAGATTTTTGTTCAGACTTTGCTTTATACTACTCAAATTTATGAATGAAAAATCTTTGATTTAAGTCCTATCTTGGAGCAATTTATTTTCTTGTACAGAAATTTTTATGCCTGTGAACAAATACTGCCTTTTCACCTGACACTTATTTCTCTGGCATGATAGTTATAAAACAGTCATCAGGTATAGCATCTTTTTTTTTTAAGATTTATTTATTTATGCATACAAGAGGTGGGGTACAGGCCAGAATTATGGGTGGTGAGAGGATTCACCAGAGACAGAGGGGAGAGCAGAACAGGCAGATGGACAAACAGATTTAGGAAGGAGTAGGCTATGGTGAGCCAGACTGACAAAGGACCTCCACTCTGTGAAATAATAGATTGCTTCCTGACCAAGCCCTGAGAATCATCAATCAATCCTGAGTACAGCATTAGTCGGGGTATAATGAAAGAAAAGGCTAAGGCACTACCCAGGCTCTTCTGAGGACAGAAGGAAATCTGCTTCAAATTGTACAGTCCCATGATACTGGCATGGGGACCTGGGAAGCAGATTATGGGTATGTAGGGGTCTTGTCTTGATCTGATCATTGAAAAAGAGTTAGTGTTGCAGACTTCGCATTCTAATGTGCCCTCCCAAGACCCAAGACTATAGACATTTAACTTGAGGCATATAGGCACCCACTCCCCCACATTTCTCCCTCCCCAGTATTTATAAACAAGGAAGATCCCAAAATTAAAGTCCTATCACAACCTGTGGTTGTGGGAAAAAGGCAAATAAAATAAGGCTCAACTTAGTTAACACACATGGAAAAAGACAGTGGACTGAGAGACTTAAAAGGAAGAGGTAACAGATAAATAGTTTAGAAGAACAATCATGAAGATATTCAATGAAGTATAAGACACTCAAATATGGAGAGGTATATTTAGGATGTGAGAAAAGATACTAAGAAACCAAAAATTTTATTCACAAAAGAAACATGCTATTAAAGAAAAAGTAGATATAACGGATATGAGTACTACAATGAAAGAAGTTAAAATGGACATGGAAAGCTTAGTAGATTTAGTATGGTTGAGGAGTGAATTTCATAAATAGAACATAAAATTACACAAATATCTAAAGTGCAGGAGGAAAAGATAAGATTTAGGAAAGTGGGTCTCCCTGGTGGCGCAGTGGGTTAAGCAATGCACTATGAAGCAAACAGCAGCCACTGCAGCACGAGTTCGATCCCTGCTGCCGGCCAGGGAGGGGACCCACATGGCAAGGCAGACCTCTCCTGCTGTGCCCGCTGCTCCCCTCAACAGTGTACTTCAGTTGCTCTGCCTGTTCTGCTCCCAGCTCTCTGTGGTGAATCACCCCCCACACCTCTGGCCTGTACCCCAGTGCTTGTATGCATAAATAAATAAATCTTTAAAAAAAAAAAGATTTAGGAAAGTGCACAAATTTTATGTAAAACATCAGAATCCATTAGAAGAGGAAACATAAAGATATAGAGTATCCTGAAGGTGAAGAGTTATCAGCCACCATATTCAAAGAAATAGAATACAAGAACTTTCAAAATATAAGGAGAGAACAGTACTAAGAAGCAAGCAGAAGTCCATATTTCTAAATATGAAAATATTTACAATAAGATATACCATCATTAAATTGTCAAGTCAAAAAAAAATAGAAAAAAAAACATTAAAAACTGCTAGGAAAAAAAGAATGTAATATACAAAGTCACTTAAATCAGGCTGTCCTTCATATTTTTTTTAACAGAAACACACATGTTAGAAGAGAATGTCATATTTACAATTCTAAAAAACAAACAAAAAAATCTGCTAACCAAGAATATCCTGGAAAGTTCTCATTCAAATGTGATGGAGAAAAATAAATGTTTTCCCAGACAAACAAAACCTAATGAAGTTTACCAATACCTGCCCTGCCCTACAAAACAACACAAAACCATGAGCAAGGTGATATATAGAAACACAAAATCAGAAACAAATAAGAACAATATGGAACAGTATCAAAATATTAAAGGGGTAAATAGGAGTGAAAGAAAATGACAGACTCTTGTATAATTAATAGACACAAAAATACTATTATAGAAATCAAAGTTAAATGCAAATGAAGAACCAAAATCTGAGGCAAATACACTTACAAAAATAAATGATACAACTAAGAAACACCAAATGAAGATATCCAAATGGAAAGGCAGGAAATACATAGAAGTATAAATGAACAGCCAACCAAACAAAAAAGATGGCAGTAAATAAACATTTATCATGATCAATTAAAAGATAGAATGGAAACTTGGAGTAAAAAGTATGACCCACCTACTTTTGCACTCAAATATTGCATATTAGATCAAAGGACAAACATAGATATTAAGTAACATCCTGTAGCAAGTTATTCTGTTTCAAAAACAAATAGGAAATGTGGGAATTTTTAACTTTTTATTAAGAAATTAGACTTTTAGTCAAAAAAGGTAATCAAAGATGGGTACTATATAATGAGCAAGAAAACTTCAAGTAGATATACCTGTATCAATTCTTATACATCCAAAGTAGGTGCAGCTAATTATATAAAACAATTATTAACATAACTAAAGCAGCACATTGACAACAACATCATAAGAGGACTTCAACACACCACTTACATAAATGGATAAATACTCCAGACAAAATATAAATAAGGAGATAATGGCTTTAAATGAAGTAATGGATTAGATGGACTTACCAGGCATAAATAGAGTATTCCATCTCAAATGAATAGATATTCTCAAATGTACATAG
Organism: Galemys pyrenaicus; assembly: GCA_019455555.1. NCBI lineage: Eukaryota > Metazoa > Chordata > Mammalia > Eulipotyphla > Talpidae > Galemys > Galemys pyrenaicus. The sequence continues at coordinate 2,454,690 of JAGFMF010011830.1, read as the reverse complement.
AACATTGTCATGGATGATTATATGCTTGGGCCCAAAACAGAACTTAAAAATAAGAATGAAAACCAAAACAAATTATTCAGAATCAAGAGGGTTAAAGTCACAACAAATACTGCAGAAATACAAAGATCATAAAAGACTATTACAAATGGTCATATGCTAACAATTTGAAAAACCTAGAAGAAATTGACCATTTTAGAATCTACACTACCCAAAGACTGAAACAAGATGAAATAGATAACTTGAAGCAACCAGTTGCAGCAAAGAATTCCAAAGAGTTATCAAACTCCCTAAGGATAAAAGCCCAGAACCATATGTCTTCACTGGTGAATTTCTATCAGTATTCCCAAGAGGATCCATTACTTATCCTTCTCAAGCTTTAGTGAAAAATTAAAGAGGGGAAGAGCTCCCAAACACAATTTATGAAGTCATCATTACATTGATCCCAAAGTCAAAGACTGCACACAAAAAGGAAAGCCATAGACTGATTATCTCTAATTAACACAGATACAAAAATCCTCACCAAAATTTCAGCAAATCAAATCCTGTAATATATTAAACAATCATTTATCATGACCAAGTGGGGTTTATTCCAGGAATGCAAAGCCGGTAGAAAATAAGCAAAAAGCAAAATCAATGTCATTCATCAAATCAATAAAAAAGAAAGATACACATTACATTACCATTTTAGAAGATGAAAAAGCCTTTCACATAATTCAGCAGAATTTATGATAGATACAATAAAATGGGAATAAAAGGAACTTATTTCATGAGAATAAAGACTACCTGAGTAATACACAGCTAATACAGTCAATGGTGAAGGACTCAAAGCATTTTCCTTGTGTTTGTGAACAAGACAAGAATGTTCACTTTCATGACTATTGTCTACATAGCACTGGGATTCCTAGCTGGAATAATTAGGCAGGAAAAAGACATAAATTCAGATTGGAAAAGCAATAAAACCATCATCTGCAGATGACATAATATACACAGGAAAATCCAAGATTCCATTAAAATACTAGAAATATAAATGAATGCAGTAAAAGTGGAAGGACAGAAAATCAATACTCAAAAGTCTGTTTGTTTCTATATGCAAGTAATGAATGAGAAGAAAGAGAAGTTAAGAAAACAGTTCCCATTACAATGTACCAAAAAGGATAAAATACCTGAGAACAAATCTATCAAAGGAGGTGAAGGACTTATACATGAAAAACTTGAAGATAGTGTCAAAGAAAATAAGAGGTATCAAGCTCCCTAACTTGAAACTATGCTACACAACTATAATAAATAAAGAGCATGATATTGAAATAAAAATAGGCACACATGTCAATAGACTTGAATTGAGAGCCCTGAAGTAAACCCACACTTTATAGGGGCAGGCAGTTTTAGACAGAGGAATCAAGAGCATTCATTAAAAAGTCTCTTCAACAAACAACATTGGCAAACTGGATAGCCACGTGAAAAAAAAAAAAAAAAAGATACCAATTTGGGGGTTTAGAGTGAATTGATAGTACTATATACATATATTGATTATCAATGGTACACATCTAGAATACATAATATTATAATGCACTATTATATTAAAATGTATTAGATTAACAAATGAATCTAGACCTATAGTGTACAAAAAAAGTCAAAATTTGTTAGAGACCTGGGAGTAAGATCTGAAACCATAAAATATATGGAAGAGAACACAAGCAATATACTTCATAAGACTGGCCACAGTAATGTTTGAGTATTCAATCTAATGTCAAGGGAAACAAAACAAAGTTAAACAAATGGAGCTATATCTAACTAAAAAGCTTCTGCACAATATAGAATATGCACACTATCATTAAAACAAAATGATACCCTGCTCAATAGGATAAATTTTTGCTATCGTGCATTGACCATGGGGTTAATATCCATAATTTATGAAGAATTTATACAACTCAGCAACAAAAATCTCAATCAAAAATGGGTAGGTGAGCTGAATACTCTCCTTCAAAGACATACAGGTGCCCAGAAGACACATGAAAAAAATGCTTATCCTCAGTTATTACTAAGAAAATGCCAAAGCACAATGTGATGATGCTACTTCATACCTATAAGAATGACCTCATATCAGCATGACCAGAAACAATATTTGTTGAGGGTGTGGAGAAATAGCAACTCTTCTACACTGTTGGAATGTGCATTGGTATAGCCTATGTAGAAAACATTATGGCATCTCATCAAATATTAAAAAATATAACTATCACATGATCCAGCTAGATATGTACTTGAAAAATGCAAAAACATTAAATTAAAAAGATGTATGCATGCCTATGCTGACTGCAGCACTTGTTAGAATATGGAACAAACTAAATGCCAAGTGTATGGAACTTGTTCCAAGATATGGAACAAACTAAATGCCCAATGACACATGAGTGGATTAACTACTGTCTACATATTAAAAAAAGATGAAATCTTGCCATTTGACAACACATGGATAGTGGTTCTGAAACTTCAGCAGGCATCTGAGATAACTGGAGGGTTTGTTAAAACTCAGATTACAGATTTTTATATCCTGTTGTTCTTCAATAGAGAATGAAAACTTGTGTTTATAATAGTTTTCATGATGATCCTGATCCTGCTGGTCTAGAACCACATTTCAACAACAACTGCTTTAACACCATCTTTGGTTCCTTATACCTCCCGCCCCTAGTAGTTCATTTGTTCCGTGATTTGGATGTGACTCTTTTCACTAAACACAATGTTAGGTGAATTCTTACTTTTAATATATATAATATCCAATTGCAAAATATATGTCTATTCTAGAACTTACTTATGATCTGCCTTGGATTTGAATATCCAACAGTGAGTTAAACATCTCCTGTTTCAGGTTATCTAGGAATACTTTGCTTTTGGTGGTCAGTGATATCAATGGTGGAGATGAAATTTCTAAGTCAGTTTGAATCAAATACTGGTGCTTTTCACCACTGACTTTCATTGGCCTCTCATCCCTATTACGATTGTACTAGTTTTATTCTCCATCTCTGGAAAGATGCAAGCTTCTGTGCCAGTGTCCCTAAGAGCATCCCAAGGTACAATATATCTCTATGGGAATAGATGGGACTCAACATGTGGTTAGTCTTTATGGTTATGATTCATTAAAGTGAAAGAATATATATATATTCATAAAATAAAGGCAAAAGACACATTATAGTTTGAAGGAAAGAAGAAGCCAGGTACAAGTTTCTAAGAATCCTTTCCAGTGGAGTCACATAGGGCATGCTTAAATTCTTCAGCAATGGATTGAAATATCATCTACTATAGAAGATTACTGGAGATTCAATCACCAGGATTTTAATTGGAAATTGACCATACAGACACACTCTACCTACTGTATACCAAAATTTAAGTCCTAGAAGGAAATCAGATGTTCAATATGGACTTTATTTTCTGCATACATATTTAGGCAGTTATCTGGTCTTCTCAGGAAATATTGGAAACCCTCCTAATATCAAAGTTTCAGATGCCAGTCAAGAGTGAATCTTGCAAACAGGTCTTTGTAAGGGTGACAGTCCCAGGCCTGCCTGCTATGTTAACTCATTTCTGTGCACCTTCTAATGAACCTTTCTATATACAATCTTTTTTTTTCTTTCATAACTTCTTCCACTGCAGTAGAATGAACCATTTAATATGTAAATCTGATCTTCACTTAAAATTACAGTGAATCTTTTCTAGTTTTCAATAAATGGGACGAAAAGGAATTCACTGGGAGAAAACTTTGGCATAATTGTTACTGTATTGAATGTATCTTGTATTTGTAATATGAGAAACCCACTCACTTACTTTAAATTTCATAAAAATTCCAGTGGTGCTTTCTACCACGGCTCATTTTTTGGGCAGAGTTGATCTCTTCTGACTGGAACTGCCTCAATTTAAGTTTTCCTCTTAAAGCACATATCACTTTCTTTTTTATATAGTCATGGTTTGTGTGCATGTCTCATCGCCATATTATAAGCTCTTTGAGGAAATAAGCCATGTCTTACTCTATTTCTCAGATTAATAACCAGTTGCTATAAGTAAAAGTGAAAAATAATGGTCAGCGCTTTACCCTGAAAATTTACTTATTTAATTTTATGCGTAGTCACTTGTAAGTATTGTTTAGAATGAAAGCCTAATAAACTAAAAAAAAAAAAAAAAGATGGCAACATGGATGAAGCTAGAAGGAATTATAGTCAGTGAAACAAGTCAGAAGGCAAGAGAAAAATATCAGATGGCTTCACTATTAGGAGGAATATGAAAGAGCAACAACTACAACAACAACAAAGAAGAAAAAGAATAAGCTCAAGGAAATGGGCAATTACAACCAAAAGCAAACAAAAACTCAACAAGGCCAAAAGGTCAAAGATAAACCAAAGGAACCATGGCGGGGTAGGGGGAGGAAGGGAGGCAAAGACAGGGATGAGGGCAGAAAGAGCACAAGGGACTGAGGTGATGGTGCACAGGTGGAACAGTGGTGGGAACTCCCTGGGGAATACAAATGATGTCAAAATAATTAAATTTAAAAAAAAGTAAAATTGACAATCAAAAATAATGATAGTACATTTAAGGAGAATTTAATAAGTCCCTATTTTTAAGATTTAGTCATGTACTCTGATTTACTGAAACTAGATTTAAGTGCAATAATTGTTTTTACATTTTGCATCATTTTTTAGTAGTTAAGAGACTTTTATTTTCATTTTCCCTCTAAAACCCTATTTCAGTGGAAATTATACTATAAAATATAAGCATTATATCTGTGTTAAATTATATACACAGAACTTATATGTAAAATTAGGTGTAAGTTAATTTCTGTTCAACCAAAGAATTTGTGTTATTTTCTGCTATCAGAAACTTAATACTAATTAGTCTCTTAAGTGATATTTTGATGTTTTTATCAGACAAAGAAAAACTCGAAGTTTCCCGATAAAAAGAATGAGAATATAGTTTCTTCATGATAAGCAACTTTTAGTATTTATCCGAATTTTCAGTAGTAAATTGTGCATTAGTTCTTAATAGCTAAATCAAAATTCTTAGTTTTTAATAACATTTAAAACATTAAAGAGAAATGCAAGTTAAAACAGCAATGTGATATAACACTTCTGAGAATGGTTATACTTCAAAGACAAGAAACAAGTGATGGAGAGGATATGGAAAATAAGAAACCCTTTTACATTTAGTGGAAATGTAAATTAATGTCACCATTATGGGAAATTATATGGAAATTCCTCAAAAAATTAAAAATAGAAATGCCATATAATCTAGCTATTCCAAAGTCGTGTGTTTATCCAAACAAAACAAACATACTAGTTCAAAGATACATATACAAGCTGGCTTCACTGCAGCATTATTTGGAATAGTCAAGATTTGGAAACAACCTAGATAACCATTAACTGATGAATTGATAAAAAAGTGGTCCGCATACACAGTGGATTACTATTAAAGTGTATAAATGATGACATTCTGCCACTTGTAGTAATGAAGATGAAGCTAGCAGGAATTATGCTTAGCAAAATCATCCAGACATATAAAGACAAACAATATATGATTCACTCATATGTGATATACAGAAGAAACAAACAGATGAACTAAATGAAAACAAAACTAAACTTTTGGGCCCTATGACCTGTTAGTGGTTACCAGAGGGGAGAAGGGCTGGATAAACAATAAAAAGGGAACATGTGGGTGGTGAAGGATAAAGTTGAATTCTCTGTGGTTAACTTTGTGTAGTTTATATAGATCTTGATTCCCAAAGATGCACACCTGATGCTTACATACTGTTATAATGTGGTGTTACTTCCCAAAATAAGGCTAGTGAAAGATTGCTAAGTTATATGTGTGTATGTATTACATGTGTGTGTGATTTCACTATAAAATATAAAATAGATGGTTAAGTTAATGTACACACTTTTGAAGATATCATGAAACCTTTGTGTGCTTGTCTCTTAAAGCATTAAGTGTGAAATCTTAAAATTTTATATCTGCTATGTGATGAAAAGACTTTTAAGTACATGCTGTTGTCATATGTCTGTGGCAAGAATAAGCATGGTGTCCCTGGCTACAATACAAGGACGTATGGTAGAGCACCATGTACCATTCTAATGGTACCTTATCTAGTCTACTGTGACAAATAATTCTACTCAGCTTGTCAGTGGTGACAGCTGAGGCTTTTTGCTTAGATGCTTTGACAGTGCTTGTATTAAACAGCTAGAGCCATACACTCCATTAAGTTTCTGTAAAATGAACTGTCTGCTTCTTGCTGTTTTGCTGATAGTGGCAACAGTTGTAAGCTAATCCTCTCCAGTTGTGGATTGCTCGACTGAGTGCCTTCACTCATCCACAGGTAGTAGATCTCAGTTTTAGTAGGGTGGTGGCAAGGTTGATGATAGCTATTATAGAGAAAACATAATTATTTCACAGCAATTATTTTTAACAATTATTTATGATAAATTAGGCTGTAAATATTTCCCTAAATGGAGAAAACTGACCTTTTAGATGATGAAGTGATGTACATAAATAAATACTTATAGGATCTTGGTGGCATGGAGTCTAAGTATTTATGTCTCCATTTAAGTTGTGTGCCTATTAATTAAAGCTACACTTAACTATGTTTAAGTTCAAAGATATTAATAACTATTCTTCAATTTCTTGTCATGTGGACCACTGGAAATACAATACTTGACTTCAGATATTTGGGAAAATGTTTTGAATTGTGTTAACCTTAAAATGATTAGTTATTATTATTACATGTATGCATTTGTTAAACTCCCAGGTTCATTTGTTTTTCCCCAAAAGAAAGGCATAATTGTGATAATGCTTTTCTAGGTGTTAAGAAGACCACTTTTGTTGACACAGACCTAGAATTTGACTTGCAAAGTCAATGAACACAAACACCTTGATGTTCCATTTGTAGCTTGTATCTTTTGCCTGTTATCACTGGATATTAGCAATGATGGACTTATCGATTTCAAGAGGACATATAAGGATAGAAGTGATTTCAGGGCTGAATATTAATTTAGGAACTTATTTTTAATTAATTCTGAAAAGTAATTGCATATATAACAATATTCACATTCTCTGTAGTACCCTACATTATTTTTCTAAAAAAATTAAGCCCCTACAATATATTTTACCCCTTTATAATGTCTCATTGGGTATATTATGTCCAACAATATTTCAGTGAAATAAGAAAGTTTTGGTATGGTTTCTGAACACACTTTTTGCACGTTATTATTAATATAGACTTAGAAATTAAATTTTTTCTTGTCTCCAAAGCATTTAGATATCTAGGCTATGATACAACCTTTCTGGGTGTGTATGGGAAATATTAGTGTGTTGTTACTTGTGCTAGAGTATATAAACTCTTTTAGTTAATGTTCTAAAGATGAGAAAGGTTGGGAAAATTTTGTGCTATAATAAACTATTCTCCAATATGGAATTCATTAACTCCTCAAAAACATAACAAGCAATTAGAGATCTAAATGTATTTATTTTATAAATAACTGAGTGCTTTATAATAGTGCATTTGCCTCTTATAGGTGGCTATTTCCTGCTGTAGTCCATTTTCCAGGAGCGGTTTCCCTGGTGCAAAGAAAATCACTTTATTATTGTAGAAGAAAAGAAGGTTTTGATGAATCAAAAAGTGGACCCAAAAAGGAATTGCCTACAGGGTCAGCTGCACTTTGCTTAGGAATAAACTCTTAAGTGACTTTAAAGAAAAAAAAAATATATATATACCCTTCCTCTTAAGAGACTGGGAACTGGGTCTATACTTTCCTTCCTTCAGTGACTAGTTAGCTATCTTCTAGTGATGACTAATGTAGTATCCCACAAATCTTTGAATTTCACTTACTAGAGAATTTTTCCCCCTCTACTTCTGTTAACAAAAATAGATTGGAAGAGTTAGCGGTTGCAGGAATAGTCACAGAGAAGTAGCACCACCACTGAAAGGATTTAGAATATTGTTTCACAAGTCCAAGAAAGGTCAGGAGAACCTGGTTTGTTTTCCTTAACGATCTATATTATTGATTATTTAAAAAATATTTTATTTATTTTTGCATAGAAGAACTAGGGTGTAGGCCAGAGGTGGAGGAGTGAGAGGATTCACCAGTAACAGAGTAGGGAGCAGAACAGGCAGATCTACTGAAGTATATTGTTAAGGGGAACAGCAGGTGAAACAGGAGAGGTCTGCTGCACCATGTGGGTTAGTTCCTTGGCTGGTGAAAAAGCCAAGCAGTCTCGGTGGTTGTGCTGAGACTTAACCCCTAGGACACCAGGAAGGACCTATTATTATTTTAGCAAAACTTGTACCACCTATAACTGTACCTTATCATCCAAATAATGAGTCTCTTGTATTTGTGAAATACCTACTACGAAGTGCATGTATTACACAACACTTACTGTTAAGTATGAGAGAACATGTTTTATTTAAGGTGTGATAGTTCAGATGGGAAATGTAAAAGATTATTAACTTTAACATTGCTCTTAACTAAGGGATTTATCTAATACTTTAGAAAAAAGTTTCTGTAGTGTTACAGACTAAAGAAGATTGGTATTTCCCCATCTATTTCTCAGTCAAATGCTTTAAAGATTTTTTATAACTTAAACTTTTTTTGATAATAACAACCAAATATAAGTCAGAAGCACCTTGACTATTTCAGTATAATTCATATACTAATATAATTAGTATAATTTAGTATAAATTGTGTTAAAAACAATAGTGCATGTTGAGTTAAGTAATTTTAACAATTTTAAAAGTTAATAATTACTCATAAAACTTAAGTGAAAGCAAAGAATATTTGAGAAACTAAAATAAATATATTGACCATTCAGTAAGTATAAGGAAGTTTACAAATAAATAATGTTCAGTGAGGCTAATTCTTAAAAAAGAATAATGAATAGATAGTTCAAAATAAGAGCAGCTGTTAACTTTTCCAACACTTTGGCCAAGGTTGAAGCTGAAGCAATCCCTCATAGATACTGAAATTTGATTTATGTTCCTGTTTACTAATGGGAGACAGATGGAGAGTTCATATCAGTCCTACTGTCTTGTTTTAGGTGTTTGGCAAAATTGTTTAAATTCAGATATATATTTGCTCTTAAATGCTCTGGATAGGTTTTTCATTTATACATTACATTTGAAATTAGCCTCAACACTATTTCTAATCCCAGAACCCTGGGTTGTCTTGACATTTCATTGTGCTTTTCTATCTTTTTATATTTACAGTTGAAAAGTTGATGCCAAATTTTGTAAAACATGTTCTCTTTCATGCTGGGATCCTGTATGCCAACATTCTCCCTGGAGAGTGTGTGCTTTAGTAATAAGCCCAGAAAATGGAAACTGATAATAGAAATACTGGCAGTCCCTTATACAACAGGGTGCTAGCCTGTGTTTCTGTAATTAGGAATGTGATTAGAAATAAGAGATGCTTTTGGTCTTCAATTTCAAGCCATGAAATGAAGGGATTTGAGTTTGTCTCACTTTGGCAGACAGCAAATTTCAGTTACACTGCAGATTTCTGTGTCTGGCTATAAAGAGCCTGTTCTTGGAAAGTTTTCCAAAGCAAATAGTTACTGTGCTTTCTTATTGTTTATAACCATAGCTTGCTTTACTTTTTTATTGTTTTTGTTCATCAGTACTTTATTTTTTTAAACATTTTTAAAATTTATATATATTTGACATCAATTGTAATCCCCATGTATTCCCCTCACCATATCACCAGTGCACCATCACCTCAGTCCCCCGTGCTCCCATCTGCCCTCAGCCCTCCCCCTCCCCCCCACTAAGTGTCCCCAATAAGGGAACCAAATAAGAATCAAGGAAAGGAATAAGAACAACAACAACAACAATAATAATAATAGTAACAATAAAGACACAAAAACCAAAAATTAAAATATAAGGACATAGCTTGCTTTAACATTTTTTTCCTGATTGTGTTATTAATGCTTTATGTTTTATTCTCATATTTCTTCCCATCTCCAGAGTTCAATGTCTTCCCATCTGTCATATAAAACAGAAAATATCAAAATCACAATAATATTTACCAACATCCTCAATGGCTATTGTGCCCTATACTGGGTGAATTACAGGTATTTCTCAATTACCTCTCTTTGAGTCCTATGAAGTTGGTACCAATATCATGCCCATTCCATAGGAGGTAAGCACTATCATATAGCTAAAGAGTGCTACTGCCCATATTCTGCACCACTGGCTATATCAGAACTCTGTCAAAAAGCATAGAGCCCTATCCACAGTAACCACTTTTACTTAATCTACATTAACTCCCTTTATTTTTCATTCATATTAACCTTCTTTCACTGGAGAAATATTGACACCTACTACTTACCAGACTGAATAAATATGTGGGATTACAAACAATGAGTCCAGTCCCTGCCCTTGAGATGCTTACAGATGAGTTTAATAAAATATTAATGGTGTTTGAGATTGTGGATACCAAAATATGTAAAGAAATTACCACTAAATATTGCTGAAAATATTTAAAATGTTTATGGGAAATCCAGCAACATTGGATATTTAGGACATAAATACATCTCAAAATATTTATACCTAACTACTTAATAAATAGAACTATTTAGTATTTCTTTTGTCCTAGAATAATGTGAAAAAAATTACTAAGAAGACCATGAACAGAGAAAGTTTTGGGATCTCTGGTTAGGAAAATCAGGTTACTGTATCGTCCTAACAATTTAAAAAACATAACAAACAAAACTGATTTAGACAACTACTGTAGAACCTCAGGATTCAGGAGAACAAAATGGTATTATATAACTTATTTTGAATGTGATATTAATTGGGTACTCAGAAATATTTATATACTTTCTCACAAAGATTTTTAAATGAACCTCATTTAAATGAACTTGAGTTGTCTTCAGGATAATAGTTAATTTGAATTCAATTTACAAAATATTTTTAGGAACTAGATTTTCTTTAGTGAATTAATCACAGGATTTGACTTATGGCACAAAAATGAAAAAAATATGATGGGTTATTAATCTTAATTAATTAATTTGAAGATGACATTTTTGATGCATTATTCTACTATTTTAACCTTAAAAAACCGAATGTATTACATAGGAAGATCATGTTATACTATTACCCTAAGAATATATGATTATAGCATCTCAGTGGATGGGGAGCCACCTCATAGAAAAATAGCTGTAAATCTGAGGGAGATATGTATTTGACAATCCAGTGTCTGTGCACTTCTAGTCTCATCTACTTCAGAATTGCCAAAGGTTCTCTAGTAATTTGTGGCCTGGAGTATATTAAAATTGCTAGCAATGTTCTCCTAGCTACTTTTTCATGAAAAGATGATTATGTGATGCTAAGAAGATTTGTTGATAAGAAGAAAATTTTATTGCACAAGTCTGCTTTCAAGGAAAAAAATATAGAATCAATGGAAAATAACAGTTGGATCATTTTCTGGAAGTTTAGAAAAATTACCACTGGGACTTGCTCCCATTATCTCAGAGCTAAGACTTAAATTATACTTTTCATATCACCAAGTGAGAGAGTGGAGGATGATAAAATATGAACAATCCATCAGGCAGAACGATACTGTAGGAGAAAACAATATTCATGATATATATGCTTATACCTAAGATCTGTATATGCTTGCATAAGAGATAGGATAACATTATAGAAAAAAAGTCACTTTAAAAGATCCAGATTCAAACTTTGTTTTTGCCATTTATTCAGAATTAAGGTCTTGAGTTTGTTACTTAACCTTACTGAACATTACTTTTTACAAATATAAAATGGTATTTTAGAAAGTGTAAATGAGAAAAAAATAAGTAAAATATGGCAGAGATTTGTATATAATAAACTTGATCAATCATATTTGACTTCTAGTACAAGCCTCACTAGTCAGATGTATATAATAGAAGGAAATTTTTTCTCTCATTAAAATATGTCTGGCATGCTGTAGTTCTTATCTGGTAAAATGACTTTATAATTTCATTAGCATTCAGCTTTTTCTTTCACCAGAGTTGGCACGAGACTCTTAAGATCTCATCAGGTTCTAGATGAGAAAGAAACTTCAGCCCTCATATTCAAATTGGAGGCAGAGAACAGGAAGAAAGGGGGAAAGAAAGAAAAATAAATAAATGGGACAGCTGTTTATATTCCATGCATGAAGTTTCCTGAAGATTCTATCTGATAATTTGTTAAATGCTGTCAGTCATAATTTTGTGACATGACATAACTAGTCTAGAAGATATTGTCCTTTAACTAGGCAAAAATTCCTGGAATCAAATAAGGACCTATGAAAGGGTCTTTTTAGAATGAAGAAAAGGGTAAGTAACCGTAGTCTTTCATGCATATTTTAAATACTTATTTGAGCCTTATTAATTTTCTACTAAATAATACTTGTTTTCTTTGATTAATAAGATAATTAAATGAGGTGATACCTGTCAAAGTTAGTCATGACTAGTTAAATAAACATAAAAATGTTGATGTTTATATAAATATATTGATGTTAATATTGTTAAATAATATAACAACATTGATGTTTATTTCATTTATTTTTTCTTAGCATTTTTAAAAATTTATTTATGAAAACTGGGGTCTAGGCCGGAAGGGTGGTGGGGTGAGAGGAATCACCAGAGACAGAGTGGGGAACAGAAGAGGCAGACTTATTGAAATACTCTGCTAAGGGGAGACAGGAGAGATCTGCTGCACCATGTGGTTAGCTCCCTGGCTGGTGATAAAACTCATGTCATTGAAGTGGATAGCATGGAGACTTAACCTCTAGATCACCAGGGAAGATAACATTATAGGTGTTTAGATTCTAAGGTATGGTCTAATATCTATTAATTGCCTCTTCAAACTTTTTTGATTTCTAAGTCTAGTCAATATCTTCAATATGTTTGATGCTTCTGTTATCAAAAACTAACAGTATGCTTACTTTTAACATTTTTGTACCAATTTTCTGACTCAAGAGTCTTAATGGATTTTTTTTAAGTGATTCAAACTCTTCTATCAAGGTGAATAAGAGCCCAATTATTTTATACAAAGCTTTCTAAATGCAACCATCCAAATTTATTTGGAAAATAGAATGCTTTCAGTTAAAAATTTGGATTCTTATGTTCATATTATGTTGAATGCACAATAGTGAATTTTAAAAGAAACTTCACAAAGCCTCCTGTGAAGTGCAAGGGGTTAAGTGGCAGCACTATGAAGCTATCTGTAGATATTGTAGCACCACAAGTTCAATCCCCTGGCCTGCTAGGGAGCTGACCCACCTTGCACAATAGACCTCTCTTGTCTCACCCACTACTCCCCTCAGCAGTGTATTTCAGTTGATATGCCTATTCTGATTCCTACTCTGTCTCTGGTGAATCCTCTTACCACTCTGAACCTCTGGGCTGTACCCCAGTTCTTGTATCCATAAATGAATAAATCTTTAAATATTAAAATTCACAAATGCTAACATTTTAGAGCATGATTTGAAATATTTAGGAAACATTTAGCTATCTTATTTCAAGACCTTTTAAAATATTTTACATTTATTTAAAATTTAAAAGTGGGCCTCCCTGGTGACGCAGTGGGTTAAGCAACGCACTATGAAGCAAATCGCAGCCACTGCAGCACAAGTTCGATCCCTGCTGCCCGCCAGGCGGGGGACCCACATGGCGCAGCGACCTCTCCTGCTGTGCCCACTGCTCCCCTCAGCAGTGTGCTTCCGTTGATCTGCCTGTTCTGCTCCCTGCTCTCTGTGGTGAATCCTCTCACCCCGCCCATATCTCTGGCCTGTACCCCAGTGCTTGTATGCATAAATAAATAAATCTTTAAAAAAAAAATTTAAAAGTGATGAAGCACTTCTGCTCATCCTTTCCTCATAATAATAATTTTCTAAGTTTATAAATTATCAGAAGTTGGAGGAGAAGTAAGAAATCTGCTAAAGGAGTCACCAGGTATTTTAGAATTATTATATAAATTCTGTTCTTCAAAGACTAGTGCATATTTTTTTCCCCATGATAGTCATTTCTATTTTGAAAACCACATCTAAAATTGTTGTCGTCATGTGTAGAATGGATTGCATTGGTGCTATGTCATAAATGTAAACTAGTAATGTCAGGATAATTATCACTTGGATTATAATTCCTAGAAGACAAGATTATGATTGTTTCTTTCATGTAATTTTGAAATGCTTAACACATGACACCTGGTAGTAGTCACTCAAATGTTTTCTACTGCTATATTTTCTTTGTTACTACCAGTCATTAAATGGGAGTATTTGAAAATCATTAATCTATTTGAAACACCTATCTTGAGCTTTAAATTGCTGTCATTTCCCTAGGAAATGCATTTAGCACTCTTTTCAAGAAAATCTTTCTTTGTGATAATTTCCTATAAATTATAAAGTAGTGAATATCATAATTAGAATGATTTAGAAAATATTCTTAGAATTCTGTTGTTACATATTTTTTTGGTTTAACTAATACAAATTGAAAATTCAAACAGTTCTTTTTACTGCTCATGATACTTATTTCATGACTAGAAACAGAGGCCCATAAAATATTGAAAAATTAGTGTTACATTTTTCCATTTGAAGAATTTCTGGTTTTATGAAACAAAATAACCTGAAAATTATTTCTAAATTACAAAGAAAATTTTAGTAAATTTTGAAAATTAAAATTAATGTTGAAAACCTGTTTTAATAAATAATCTTATTCTTAATAAATAATCAGAAATATACACAAGGGTGCTCTCACATTATTTATTAAATTATATCTAACTTGTAGAAAATATCCATGTCTGAGGATAATTTAATAATTGGCAGTTAATCCACATTTTGAAGAATTTAAGAGAATCTTTCATAATCAGAATGTTTACAATATACATTTTTTTCTGTGGAAAAACAATAGAGAACTAATTGCAATTATGATTTGTAGAAACACTCAATGATCTGTGCATTTATACTTTTTTCTGAAAAAGGCTAGAATATACCCTTCAAAATGTTAGTATTTTAATTGATGGAATGGGCTTTAGATTATTTTTCATTTGTACTTTTTCTTGCTTTTCAAATTAATTAAAATACATTCAATTATAAAATGTAGGGATAAAACAAGTTTAATTTGATGACTACAAAGACATTTACTCCTTTGCTGATAGTGTAACCAGAAAAGGACTGTCGTGCCCAAGGTTCCTGGCAGAGCCTGTGCTGCCTTGACTGAGTTCCAGCAGCTGGGAATAAAGAAACCTGAATCCAGGCCGAATGTCTATGTAAAAAGATTCGTAGAGACAGGTTATTACTGTTTCCTCCTTTTTTGATATCTTATATCACTTACATTATATGCATATTTTATAATATGCTATACGGCGATGCCAATCTCCTTCTGTTCTCAGAAGGAGCGTACGATTTTTCATTTTAATTCTTCTACCTTCTATGTACCCTGATCATAGAACCTTTTAAGGTCATTTGTAAAAAGAGATAAATTATTTCTTCTTTTATGTGTATTTATAGTTGATCAAAATATCTATATGGTTAGTGACAGAGAAAAGTGACACACAAAGGTTTGCAAACCAAAATTTTTAAATTTGTGTTGAATTCTAAAAGAAACTTCAAAAGGCAACTTTCTTCAGTTAATCGCAAATATCTGCCGCACTGCACATTATTCCAATCAGAAAAAATGAAATTCTTGCTGAGACAATAATTATAGTTAGGGTTAGTTCTATTTACATGTAACACATTGGCCTTCTTTGCTGTGGAAAAAAAAAAAGTTTGAGACAGAGAAGAGTTGTTTTAGGGTCTAAATGAATCTGTAGTTGATTAATTAGTGGAGTATGACCTTTAACTATCATGTGTTTAAGATGAAGGCTGAACAAGTTCTAGGAGCAGTTTATCTCTGGAAGACAGCACCAGTGTTTCAGAACAGAGAAAAATAAATAGCTTGATCATTGACTGAAGCATTTCCTTTGACTTTTGGGGTCAGTTACATTCATTTCTCCTCAGTAATTGTTTAGGGACTTGGCCGTAGAACTCATTTAAGTATGAAGAGTGTGAAAGTGAACTCTATGATCATAATAACTTAAACTTCTAATTTTAGACTTGTATATTTATGGTATACTTTTTAATAACATATAAGCACTTAAAACAGTCATCTTCCAGGAAGATATATTCTCTCATATTGTAAACCAAGATATTATTTTGTGTTCAATAGAGTACTTCCCTTCTGCTGGAACTGTCCTTTGTCTCTATTGTGAGTTTTTGCTGAGGTGCTTAGCATTCTCTTATCATTTTTAAATGTTTGTTACAGAGACTGTGAGAGTCGTATACATGCAAAACAAATGTTCAGATAAGCATGTAGTTCTTGATAAGTGAAAATAAACAGTTTCATTCTGTATTGCAAGTGACTGGTTAGTTCTGAAATTATGAAGTTGAAAAGATTGTTAGCATAATATTATGCATAACTAATATAGTCAGTGTCTCTCTACAACATTCAATATAATATGCCATTTGGGGCAGCTTTTAAATCCATTATGGTATAGTGGTTACTTTTTAATTAGGTTTTCCTGTAGCATACATGAAAGCTAATACATTATGTATTAATGCAAACTCATTTAAAAACCAAAATACATATTTCTGAAACACAAATATTGTAATTTTTCATTTTGTTGGTTAAAATACAATATTATTTAAAATGCCATTAAATATGACTTTCATTGTTAGACTTAATATAACTTACCCTGAAGTCACTATTTAGATATTTAATAGGTATTTTGCCTTTTTGAGGTGATAAAATGATAGCTTTTTAATTGGCGTATGTAAGAGCTCTTTGGTTATCCTTTTATAGAGAAAACCTAGGTCAGACATTTTTACCATCACTCATATCATATTAAACTAAATTTTCAAAACATGTGTTCTACATTTCCATTTTATTTAAAAGCCAATATCATTCCTGCATACATTTGTGATACACTTAGAATTACAAAATTTGTTCTCACATTTAATGATTCAATAGGAGAGAGTGGAAGAAAATATTAAAATATTAAGCTTATGACTCAAAGTTCTTTTTTCATCCTGTATCTCCCTTTGATACTTGTAACCACTTTCTTTAGGAAGATTTTTACTTATTCAAGATTTAATGTTAAAAAAATATATATCAGTTTGAGGATTGGAGGTTGGATGGAAATTATTACATTGATTACTTCAGTCATTTTCTCTGGTTTTACTAAAGAATTCATTAAACTGAAAATTGGAGGAGAGATAATGCATATTGGAAGCAGTAGTTTACAGTGTTCTTATGTTAAATGTTTTACAATCAGTATTCTTGGGCTTTAAGTAGAATCTGCAGCTTATAAACTAAATAGGAGTCATCTAGTAGGATTTCTTTGGGTCCAAGTTATGTAATTTCCAGTTTTCCTATGTAAAGATCAGTTGTTCTACTTCATTTCACTTTCAAAAGATTTGAATTTACACTCACATGTCTGGAAGAACTTCCCATGGCATGATATTCTCTCGTGTGGGTAATAAAATCTAGGAAACAGCCATTCTATCTTCCCAGAGATACACCACAAATTGGCAACACCCAAGTCTTGCCTAGATTCACTCTGTTTCTGTTACTTACATATTCTTTGTATATATTCAAATCTTACTTGTGATATATTTCATATTATCACAAAGAGTATAAGAAACATTTATGTACAAACAAATAGATAAAATGGTTCATGCAAACTATCTAAATAGTGAAGTCAGCTCTATTAACTATAAAATCACAGTTATAGGACTTCCCTGGTGGTACAGCGGGTTGAGCACCATACTGTGAAGCATCTTCGGCACAGCAGTGTGAGTTTGATCCCAGGTCAGGGAGGTGACCCAGGTGGCGCAGCAGACCTCTCCTGCCTCGCCTGCTGCTCCCCTCAGCAGTGTGTTTCAGTCAGTCTGCCTGTTCTGCTCCCCAATCTGTCTCTGGTGAATCCTCTCACCTCCCGAGATACTGACTTGCACTCTATTTTTTATGCATAAATAAATCTTAAAAAAAAATTACAGTTATAAAATCCCTGCAAACATTGTTACAACTTAACCTGTCTAGTCTAGAAGAGTGATGAAAACACAATAGTAGAAAAAGAAGGAAGAGATAGATGACTATTGACATCTTAATCTATAACATATGGCTAAGGTATTTTCTTTGAATTGGGTACTGTATGAATTTAATCATCTGTCTTTCTCTGAAGACAATGTATTATTTTCATCAATTTCCTCTGCTGACTGACTAATCTTTGCTGTTTTCTCTGTAGTTTGAAAGAAAAAAAATGTGTGCATTTGTGGTTTGTGTAATGAAAATTTGAATTACTTGATGTCATTTTCAAAACGAACCAGAATAAAAAAAATAGATAGAAAAAAAAATAAGAAATACATAGTACCGTGAGTGTATATTATAATTTTGTGTTGTATAGGATTTGAAGATTTTAATATCTGTCATTTTCCACTGCTTTTTTCCCTTTAAGTAAAATCCTTGCATAGGCTTAAATAATTGTGTATAACTTATTTTCTTATCTCAGCAAATGTTTCATGACATTCAGTTTACTGGAAATGAGGGAAAACTGACTGTGACATCTGTCAACAGATTGATTTCCAGGGTTGATACAGATGGTCTGAGCTGATCCCTGGTATCCCTTACCCTCTATTTGTGTCCTTTCCAAAGCTATGTGCTCATCCAAAGTGATGACCTTCTGAAAATAGGATCAGTCGTAAAGTGTATTTAAAAGCATTATTAGCTTCCTGTTATTTCTAGACATGTTCATAATTTATTCAAAGACATATCAATCTGTAGACTAAAAAAGCAAACTTTGATAGGATTGCTTTTTCTGGTGTAGCAAATAGAGAGGATTAAACTAGAGATCCACAAGCCAAGCCCAAGTAGTGTCTTTATGACTTCTATAAGTCATTTTATTGTTTTCACAGTAAATTTTTCAACAAAGTTGGATAATAATATATATCAAGCTTTTAAAATTAGATTTATTTAATTATATTTGACATTATTTGTAGTCCCCAGGGAGTTCCCACCGCCATTTCACCTGTGCACCATCACCTCAGTCCTTTGTGCTTTTTCTGCCCTCATCCCAGTCTCTTCCTCACCCTCCCCACAATGATCCCTTTGATCTTTGATCTTTACAAATACAAAGCATCTTAATACAATATTTTGAACTGCTAACAAGGGACTAGGCACTAATTGGGACAGAGCACCGAAGAAACCATGTGGTATTAAATAACAAAAATAAATAAATTATTAAAATGTCCATGCTCTAATGTATTACATTCATGTTTGGTAAGATGGGCAAAAATAAAAACATTTTTAAAACAGATATTTTGCATGATTTTGCTTAAAGAAGGGAGGATAAGAGAGAGTTTTTGGAGAGATGGATTGCAATTTTAAGTAAGGTGATAAGAAAAATCTCCCTGGAGGAGATAATTTTAATCAAATATAAGGAGTTAAAGAACAGGCACTAGATATTATGGGAAGAACTATCACATTAAATGTGATAATTTATTTTTAAAAAATCTTAGTAGTTTTGACTCAAGCTATAGTATTCAATGAGTTTTAACAAGTATTGTTGTTAAAAGTAAATTAATCTTGGCTTTAAGGAATTTTGATGTGAAATTTTGTTTCATGCTTTGAGCATAGAATTACATGTGACTGAGTTGATTGTACAGCATTTGGTAGCTTCTCTTTTTGTTATGTGAAAAATAACCCAAAGGGTAAGTTGTAGTCTTAAAATCTTGCTAGAAATTCAATATAATTATTTCAAATAGATTAATTTTTCCCATATCTTAAAAAAGTCCCTAAAATATTGGAATAGAAACTATTCTTTAAAATTTATATAGAAACTGATAAAGCCAAGGTTTAATTTTTTTTATTAGGAGAGTCTTTTATGGCACTTAAAGCTTGCTTTTACCTTATTATAGCAAGAAAGCTTAAAATAGATGAGCTTGAAACTTTGACTTTTATCCATCTTGAATTTCATGGAGAATCCAGAATGATGCATCTTTCCTTTCAAATATTTATCCATCACTTCCAGACAAGTAGTATATGAGACAATAAATAACAGACAGCTAGAACAGGAGAAAACAGTTTTTTAATGCCTTGTGCTTAAACTGTCACTCTGGCAGGAAGTAATAACTGAATGCTGCATTATTTAAGGAAGGTAATAGACTACTTCCTTTTAGAGGCAAATTACTTTGGGATTAGTTCTTACCCTTAGAAGTCAGTGTTTCCTCAGTGAAAGACTAGAGTTGTGAGGTGATAGGCTACTGAACCCTAATTCTTTACGCAACACAGAAGCGCTTCCTTTGAGTTTTCTGGTCATCATTCATCATTAAATAAATGTCTTGCCAAGTGTATGTTTTTCCATATGGTAGGCAGTGGGACACATTATAAAAGCATAGAGTTGGAGTTGGAATGATCTGTGATGACTCTGATATACTAGTTTAATTCTGGAAAAATTATTTAATGTCCTAGCAGTCACTTTTCTTGCCTGTAAAATGCAAGTAGTGACACTATTAGTAGAGTTGATAAGTGATTAAATATGTAATGTGTATTAAGATCTGGGCCGATTAAATGTGTAATGTGTAAAGAGCTGGGCCTTTTTCTTTATGTGTAGAAATATTTATTATTTACAGAATTTAAGAATATCAAATTATGAAATAAATATGCAGATGTACAATTGCTTCATTTTAAGAATAGATGTTCATTTTTCTAATAAATAACTGTAGAAATGATCCCTGAAAATATAGACTTTTGTGATTGCATTTCTATACTTGCTACAGAAGACAACAGAAATATCAATGTTCTTTCCTATTCCCTCTGTTCCTTTGAAATTTTTATATTATTCATATTTGCTTTTTTACATATATGTGCATTTTTAACTTTATTTAAAAAATAGATTATTTTCATTAAAGAAACGAGCTACAATATTGTATATGATTTAGGAGCATAGGTTCACATTTCTTCAGATGTATGGGACCACACCACATCCACCACCAGAGCATCGATAATTTTCTATATTACTCCATTAAGTTCCCTCCCACTTTGCACTTCCCTGTTCCCCAGAAATGGCCCAAAGGCACATGGAAAATGCTCAACATCACTTATGATGAGGGAAATGCAAATCAAAACCACTTCTTATCAGTGAGGATAATCCATAGCAAAAAGATCAGAAACAAGTGTGATGAGGGTTTTCCACAGTTTGTAGGAATGAAGGCTGGTTCAGCCTTACGGAAAACAATAGGGGATTTTCTTAAGTATTAGAAGTAGAACTATCTTATGATACAGCAATTCTACTCCTAGAATATTCTTACTCTATCCAAAGAATACAAAATCACTAATTTTAAGACATATATGCACTCTTACGTACATTCTCACATCTCTATGCACTTCTCACATTAAAAAAACTATGGAAACAACCCACTTGCTCATTGACAGATGAGTGAATTAAGTTGTTTCATACACACACACATTCATATGTGAGTGCACACACGTGTTTACGCTTGCAATTAAAAAAAATGAAATCTGATCATTTTACACAGATGGATGGAAATAGAGAAGATTATGCAAAGCAAAAGAAAGTCAGAAGGAAAAAGGCAAACACTGTGACTTTACTCTTCTATGTGGAATATAAAGAAACAAAAGAAAGGGTTCTACAAAACTAAGCTGAAACAAACCCTTGAAAAGTGATTTGTTTTTATCATTAATTGTTTATGGTATAAGAAGATCAAGACTGTACATTAAGCTTCCACCTAAACAAATCTCTTATGTTATATATCTGGCATGCTAAAAAAAATCATCTGGTAAACCTAAGATTGCAGGTAAATACTACTCTGGTAATGTTGGTCAATGAAGTTGGTACTAATTTGAAAAACAGTATTCCTTGCCCCAGGGCTAAACCTATCCCCTGGGAGGAAGGACTTGGATAGAGTTAACCAGGGGTTCTACCCTCAGAGAAACTCTAGTCTTCAGCTTTCCTGATGCCAGAACTAGGCCTCTACATAGTTTGTGTTGAACTTTGCACACAGTTGTAGGAAAACAATCATAGGATCTGGCATTAGTTGTTGCTTATGGGGGTCTAAACACATGAGATGATTAATGACAGAGCAAGACATATACCTGTTGAAAGTCTGCTCTCGGAGTTTGAATTCTGGGGGAAAAAAAAAAAACTCCAAAGGGATGGGTAACTTGGGAAAAAAAGGGCAATGATATGATGAAGGATAGAATTGGACTTTTAGTAGAGAATTAATTATAGTATATATGTGTTGATTTTCAGTGATGCACACCTCAAACATATATATGATTATAATGCAATGTTACTGCAATAAAAAATTAAAATTAAAAAAAAGATCCATAAGGTTTACTGTTAGACTAATAAAAAGAAAAAAAAATACAAAAAGCGTAGTAACATAAATCATCCCCAACCCACACACTAGACTACCTAAGTCAGGATCCCCTGCAGTGTATGAAAAGCTCCTTATGTTTCCTCCTCTTCACCTCTGTGTTAACAATAATATAGCTTATTGTTTGGATTGCTTGTTCTAACAAACACTTCTATTTTGTGACTCCAGAATAAAAATGTCATTCTTTGTCTTGAAAATATAGCTTTAAGAAAGAAAATTTTAATTAGCAATACTATACATTCTTTCAAAATTTATGAAATGGTTCTAATGCCAGACACTATTTTCAATCCAGGTAGTATATTCTCAGCTCTCATAAAGATTATATTCAAGAGACAGTGGATGGCTGTGTAGATATCATTAAAGAGAAACAATATACAACTAAGTCAATAGGTAATAAAGATAATCATAGATACTGAAATGGTTCAAGGAATGGAAGATAGAATAACCACTAAATGTTGACTTCAGTATATTAGAAATGTTTGTATGATGCTTTTGTTTCCTGGTTGCATACTTCTTTTGGAAATTCTGTTTAAAGAGCATGCATATTCAAAAAAAAAAAAAAAAACAACTTCCAAAGTGCTTGGCAGGTAAGAGTGCTATTTAGAAACAATAGTGGAGTCACAGGAAGCCTAATGCTTGTAGACAGTGAATCAAAAAGTTGTTATAGCAAGCTGAATAAATCATAGTAAAGAATACAAAGAAACAAAATAAAAGGGAGACGTGTGTGGAAAATTCTATACTGCTTTCTATTCTGTTGAAAAAGCAGATACTTATTTTCTACTCAGTTTATGAACATCTATGTAGTTTTCTGGTTATCACCATATTAGTTCATGCTATAGATCTAATTTTTACCAAAGAGATCTACTTAAAATGGTCTTAATTTGAGTAGCTTCCCAAAGGGCAAATCACTCAAATATTCATTTTTTTATTGATATGGTGGAATCAAAAATAAATAAGACAAGATTTCTGTTTTCTGTGAATTTGTAATCTATTATTGAAACATCTTTGGTGCAAGAATATGTTTATGTCACTCAAAAGGTATGTAAATGAAATTTAATGAGAATTCAAAGATGGGGAACTTACTTACTGAGGGAAGGACCAAGGAAAGCACCACAAAGTACTGATGAAACATGAGAAGTTTCACAAACCTGCCCAAAGGAACCCTTGAAAGTTTGAACTTGGAAGAATGAAGTAAGCTCCCACAGTCTCAGTAAAGAATAATAGCAACTCAGAGTGATGTTAAGAAGTTAGGAATTTATTAAGGGAGGGAATAGTGTACAGCTCCTGCAGGAGAGAGCTTTCCAGTGAGATGCCCAACAGCTAATTTCTTAGATTACTTTATATATTCTTTCTAGATGGACTTTGACTTCCTGCTGAGTCAGGCACTACTGAAGTCTGTTGCTTCATTCCCATCTGTTTCTTTTTCTCCTTATTGTCTTTTTCCTTGGTCAGCAGATGTTTTCCTCTGATTGAAGATTTGGTCTGGAGTCTCCAGCTAGTGAAAATCTACAGGATGCTTATTTTACTATGTTTCAAATCTACGTGTTTATCTTACTGCCTGTCTCATTGAGGAAGACCTTCAAAGGAGGGGTGTTTCAGCAGGTACAGAAAACATTAAAGGGCCATGCAAAAAATATAGATTATGTATGCAGTAGAGAAGTATGCAGTTGGGAAGGTATAAATCTTTTTAGGAAACATTGTATGCTACTCTAACTGAACTCAAGAAATAGTATGAAAACTTTGAGGAAGCAAATTTGATATAATGCTGGGGGAAGGGGGGGGGTCTCCTGCTGATACTTTCTATATAATGATTTTTTTCTCTTACGGGATGCAGAAGATAATATTTTAAAACTATGACTTATGTTTTTTTGAAATAGTTTTTATTTTACATAATGTTTTTACCAATTTTCAACTACCCTTTGTTTTAGCAAGGTTTGTTAAGATATTTATGTTTTTTTTTTCAAAGATAAGAATCACATCTGCAAAAAGAAAGTAGAATACACATCATCTAAAAGTTCTCTGTTGAAAATACTCCTTGGTATAAAATTATGCTTGCTTTAAAAATTATGTTTAAAAATTACATTACTAAAAGAGATGCCAAGAGATCTGAGATGGGAGCTGAGATTGGCTCTATGATGGGAATTCTCTCTCTGCTCAAAGGAAGAATGTAAGAGAACAAACTGGTTTTTTCTTACACCTTGCTAGAATCCCAGAGGTGGTAGTATAGAACAAAGGCAGCCTTGATCATTCTCTGATTGTAGAGAGAAAACTACAGCTCTGGGGCCAAGTTCACAAAGTGAAGGTCTTCTATGAACAGGGAAATCCAGGCCTTTTAGAGTACCACGTAAAGGGAGGAACAAGTAGAGGATAGGTCCCATTCCAGGCTCTGGATGTCTTGTAACTTTGACTTTGTCTTATTTTAGAATTTCTTTTTATTAAGATAACATTGGTTTACAAAACTGTGTATGATTCAGAAATACAGGATGTATGTTACTACACATTAACCACCAAGTAATTGCAATGCAGTAGGTACAGCAGCCCCTAAAATATTTGGGGTCAGATTTTAATGAACTTTAAAGCTAGTCTAAGTGTTTTGGGCTTTATTTTAACAGCTGCTAAAAGACCTGAAACATAGGCAGTTTTTTTGTGTGTTGTTTTTACTTATAAGATAGATTTATAAGGGTAGTGTGTCAATTGTTTTGTATTAAGAAAATGTATTTAATGCTTATGTGAAAACAGGTTTGGAAGAAAAGAAACTTCAGGGTTTATGCCCATTAAAAAGCAATATTTTCTCCTTTGGAAGATAGTTTTCTAATGTACTATAATAGTTTTATAGACAATTTGTTTTCATAAGATTTTTTCCCTCATATATAAAATCTTGGTTTGATTTAAACATATTTTCTGGCAGGTCCATCATACATTAAATAGGTGTATTTTTCAATATCAGCCTAAGAGAAATTTAAACTTATATACTGTGTCTAGAATATATAATTTATGCATATATTAACAGGAATTACAGTTTAAGATGTATTCATAATGATATTTCTATCAAATTTTATGGATCAATGGAGATTATTATACTTTCTGGAACCATGCTGTTCTTATAAAGGCCTTAGGTTTAAAAAGAATATCTTATTTTATATTATTTCTTTTGGCTCACCATAGATTTTAGATAGTGGATGAAAGAAAAAAACAGGCTTTTATATTACATTATTCAAAATAGAAAAGAATCTTAGAAGCTTTCTCTATTTATAAGTTGCATTTATTTCTTAACAAGAAAATTAGAATGTAGCATTTCAATAGCCAGGAACCTCAGTTTATCTATCAATATTCAGTTGAGACTATAGACCAATAAAATCCAAAAATGGTTCTTAACAATTGGAATTACTTAGGGTTTAAAAATAGATCTTGTACAGGACCCTTCAAAAATTCTAATACTGTAGTTCTGGTATGAACTTGGACTCTTCACTTTTTAAATAAGACCATAGAACAACTGCTATAGTATGTCATGAGGTAGCACACAATGAAAAATGCAGCCACATCAAAGAGAATTAAGAAAAAAACACATTAGGCAAAGCACCTTTATAATGAAATTCAGACATTATTAAAAGGAATATAAGCACCACAAAGAAATGGAAAGACATTCATTGTTCATAGGGTGGTAGAATTAGCCTTGTAAAATTATCATCTCACCTCAAAAATGTAGCGATTCAATGCAATACCAATCAAAGTTTCAATGGCCTTCTTCAAAGAAAGGAACAAACATGACTAAAAGGTACCTAGAACCACAGAAGACCCCAAATAGTCAAAGTAGCCTTGACCACACCAAAACAAAGCACCAGAAGTATCATACTTTAGATTGTACTATAGAGTCACACTAATGAATGGTAGGGGTGAAATTAAATAAATAAACCCACAGTTGTATGTTAAGATAATTTTAGACAAAGGAATCAAGAGCATTCAATGAAAAGCAAATGGCGTAAGGAAAACTGAGAAGGTATATGTAAAAAAAAAAAAAAAAATGAGCTAGACCACTATCTTGTACCATGAACAAAAATTAGCTCAAAATTAAAGACTTGAATATAAGTTCTGAAACCATAACAAACAGAAAACAAAACAGGGGCAGAACAGTTTGTGACACTTGCTTCACTGATGTGTTTGGGAAATTGAATCCAATGGCAAGGGAAATAAGCAAAAATAAACTAATGGGACTACATTAAACTGAATAAAGACACCTTAACAAATGGGAGAAAATATTTGCATGTCATACAACCAATATGCCTTTAATAGTAAGACCTATTGAAACACCTACAACTCAGCAACAGAAAATTAACACAATCAAAAAATGGGCAGAAGAACAAAATAGACACTGCTCCAAGAACACTGTTAGATAACCAACAGGAACATGAAAAAATATTTGTTACCATATAGAAAAGAGAAGGTAGGAATTTCTTTTTTTATTTTACTTTCTGGTTTAGCTACAGGAACATATTAAAACTTGTATTTTCAAAGCTTGTGATTGATGAATAAAAAATAAGTAAAAAGTATATATATATATGCACACATATATGTATGTATTTAAGTATGCATATATTTAAAAGTGTTAACCCAGAATTATTTTATTGTATTAAAAATACACGACATTAAATGGGCCATGTTAACTTTTTTTAGGTGTGCAGCACAAGAAATTAAATGCACAAAACCAACATATATCTTTAGAATTTGTCCATCTTCTAAAACTGGTATTTTGTACCAATTAACCAAAAATTGCCTCTTCTTTCATATCCATCTCTTGGCCCTCATTCTATTTTCTGTATCTGAATTGTACTGCTTTGGGTCCCTTCTATTGTATTATTGTACAATTTTGTACTTTATTGTGGCTTATTTCACTTAGTATATTGCCCTAAAATTCATCCATGTTATAACATGTTTTAGAACTTTTACTTTATTAAGGCTGATTAATATTTTATACTATCTATATACCATCTTTTGTTTATCTAATCATGGACCTTTAGGTTGTTTTCAGTTTTTGACTATTGTGGTTAATGCTGCTATGTACATTGGCATAAAAATATGTTTGAATCCATTTTTCCCATTATTTTGGATATGTACCTAAAAGTGGAATGAGTGGATCATGTAGTAATTCTATATTTAATTTTTTGAGGAACTGTCATACTCTTTTCCACATTCGCTGCATCATTTTGTTTTTCTCCCTGCAATGTGCAAGCTGAACCATGTATCCTTGCCACCAGTAGGTTTTCAACTCTTTGGCAGAAACTACCATCTGATTCTCTAGTAATTTTTCTCTCTGGAGTCCTACCATGTTTACAACACACCAAATAGATCACAAAGGCTAAAACTAAAAGCAGTTATTGTATTCTTATCCTCTCTTGGATCAAAATATTCATGTGAATGTAAACCCAAAGTGTAATAACTCAGTGAACAAAGACTAGAATTGAAACATGGTTCTGGAAAAAATGGAAATGAATTTCTTCCATCATAATTAGGTTAGAACATTTCCATCACCAAGACAATTGTTGTAGCATTATTATGTTGACTACTTCTCCTAATAATTAAAAAAAAAAATCTGTATCTCATTAAGTAGCTATATGTTTTGTACAGAGCACCAACAACATTGAAAAATGTTGTATTATTTATTTCCTTTTTTTTTCCTCATTAAATTTGTTTAATTGTATTTGACAACATTTGTAGTCCCCAGGGAATTCCCACCACCGTTTCACCCGTGCGCCATCACCTCAGACCATTGTGCTCTTTATGCCCTCCTCCCAGTCTTTGCCCACCCTTCCCTCCACCACACCCCCCATGTTCCCTTTGGTCTATCTTTAATTGTTGTATTATTTAAACAGTTTCAAAAATCTAAAAATTTTCAATTATTATGACAAGCTGAAAAAATATTAATGTTTACATTATTTTATTTTCCTTTTTCTGGTGGCTACCTCAGTTCAGAGATAATTTAATATTTAATATTTAATATGAGTAACTATTTCTTAATTTTAGCAGTATCACTTCGTGCATGTTTATTAACATGTGAAATAAAATAATTTGAAATTACATCATTTTTTAGTGCAAGTGATTATGTACAAAATAAGTTAATCAGAATGTACAAAATAAGTTAATCAAGGAAAAAGTGTTTCAATGATAAAATATAAATAAGAAATAATACATTTATAAATATTTATTTTTAAAATCATTATTTTCTATTGGTTGGTGACTTTGTATTAGAATGGAGTATGCAAGCCTAAATGGAGAACAGATACATCAAAACTAGCCTCACAAGTCAGTCTTTGGTTTGAAATTTTAGAATTGTACTCTTATAGAACTTACATTCCTAAAAAAACTTTTTTTTATCTTTTTATTTATATATATTTAATATCAGTTGTGGTTCCCATGGATTTTCCACCACCAGTGTGCACTGTCACCTCAGTCCATTCCTAAAAAAATATATTTTTTTACATTTTTAAATAAGCACAGATACTTTAAAAAAAAGGTTATTTGTGATTAACTTAAATGTCAGATCCTTGAGTTAATTTCTTAATTTCATTTTTGGTGAATCAATATGATGATTATATAATGTGTAATCACAAATGCAGTAAAATAATTTAATTTTTGGATTTAATTTGCAAAATGAGATTTAAATTGTCATTGTAAGCATGCAATAGGTAAGTAGAATTAAATAGGATATAAAAATGGTTATCTTTATCATAAAATCACTCCCTCCATTTTTTTATTAATAAATCAATTGGGAGAAATTTATACATTAGATTATAGTTTATCTTACTTGTAAATAATGGTAATGAAATGCGTATCAATCATGGAATCCAGTCATTTTTATGGGTTTTATCCTAACTCACATGATTTATACTGCCTTCAAACTGAGCTCATAAATCTTAGGAAATTTTTTTCAGCACCTGCTATTTATGTAAGGATCTCTGTCCACTATCTGTTTTAGGGAGTTTATTCATCACTGAGGTCAGTGGAATATGTTTGCAAAGCAATTGCTTGGAAACATTTTAGACTTTGTTGTATGTAAGGTTTGGAAAGAGTTTGAGACTTTGGATATTAAAGACTAGTGTTATAATTTAGTATCATTTGCTTACGGTCAGTTGGGCAGTGAGCAAGTACTTACACATTCTTGAATCTCATTTTCCTCATTTGAAAAGTAAGATTAGTATTTGTATCTCATAGGATTTTGAGTAGGATTCAGTGATTTTATAGTAAGACCCCTACTAAAGACAGACATGCAATACATGGTAATTATTGTGGTTATTAAAGATTAAAATAGCATGAATCATTTATAGCTTACTATACACTAATGTTTAATGATACATCAAGTGGGAATATAGCATTATTAAATATGAGAAATATATAACACCATTTTTATACAGAAATCACATATTATTGAAGATATTAGATTTTGATCACAATAATAAAGTTCATTAGCTAAATGAGAAACTCCAGTGACATGTATTTAATAATGAAAAAACTGACCAAAGGCACATTTATTTTTTTCCATAGGTATATACTAATATATGGCAGCATAGTATTTATATATAGTGTGTAGTAATGCCTCTACAATATAAAACATTTCTGCCAGTTATTTAGGATTCAAAATTTAGTATTACTGTTATTTGGTCATTACTGTTATTAGGTAAAATAAATGAAGTCAATGAATAGGACATGTAGAACTGTTAGCATGTGATGGAAGGGCGCTCAGTGATGTCCAAATCTGCATGCTCTAAAGAGGACCAACCATTTGTGTGCATAAAGGCAAAGCAGACTCTTAGGATGAAAGAATGTTGATAGTATTAGTGTGTCTAAAGAGGGAAGAGAAGAAAATATATTTTCTCAATAAATAATTCAAAATTATCTATCCCCTCATGTGAGCAAATGTACAGTCAAACAGAGTCACACTGAAACAGGCTCACTGAAGCCTGAAAACTTACCACTAATTTAAGCACATTCTGATAGGGCATTGCAGGAATATGGTTCTGAAGCGAATCTCCGAATATTCCACATTAGATAATGGCCACCATTGTCAGCCTCTGCACCTGTCTCTTCAATTTCTCCTCCATATCTCCTTCCCATCAGTGCCACATTGCAAATTGGGATGCAGGAACAAAAGCTTTCCCTTCTCCTATCCTGCCTGCCTTCTGTGTTATATGTTATCACCTGGTTGCTCAGCAGCAGAAGCCCATCATAAAGTGGGGCCTGGAACATGTTACCTCCCCTTTATATGGAAATATAAGCCCTAAATCTCATTCTTCAGGATTTACTCAGCATTATAACTAAAAATATATTTAGTTACAATATATGGCAGTTAATTTCATTCATATAATGCCTATTCTTTTATTCATGGAACCCAAATATACTGCAGATCAATCAAGTATCTGATATAGTGATGCAGAACTATGAAGAACAGAACTATAAAGAAGTACCAAATTGGAATTTTCACCAATATTTTACTATTAGAAATGAGATTTTGACAATTTATTCAGAAGTAGAGTGGTTCAGTTGTTAAGACTGGACATATACACCACGACACATATGTCTATTTAAGGGATGATTAACTGAAACCAAAACAATAACAATAATAAATACAAAATTACATTTAAAATCAAGACTTTTACCATGAAAAATTTAGGTAAAGGAGATTTTTATTTTGATGCTATAATTCTTTGAGAGTTATTTTAAACATATCTGATTTCCTTTATGATACTTTATATGTGTTTAAAATGTATTATTATTAATTAATGCTGAAAGTATTTCATGAATTCAGAGTAATTAATGAAAATATGTGCATAGTCCTACCTGTTCTGTATCTTTTTATTTTAATAAAGTAATTAGGTATTATTTTTTCCTTAAATGAAATGACTTTTGATCAATTTATTTGTAGTACAGGTGGGTTTCACAAGTATAACTCTGTGTTTTCTGCACATTCTCTGCCAGTCAGTGGTTGTAATTCATTTTCCATCTGTTAAAATTAATCATTTTTAATTTTATATAAAAATGTTATACTTTAAAACATACCTTTTTTGCTTATTGGAACTTCAGTAATAAAAGTAACACATGTATATATGATCTTCTCTGGGTCACAAAGCCTTTTCATATATAATTTTGTTTGTTTCTCACAGCCATCCCATGTGTGATATGGCATGGAGTATGGTCACAATTTTATAGGTGAGTAAATTGATACTGCATGAGAATGAATTAGTGGTTCAGGGCTGTATTGCTAATAATGATCAAAATTGAAAGTTGGATTCAGTATTAAAACTGATTTGTGCACAGCAGACTTTATAAAATCAAATCCTGAATTGACTTAGGAGTACAAGTAGAAGCAGACTGAGCACAGGACACTGGAGAGGGATGTGATTTACCTGAAGACATATGTACTATGGAAAGGGAACAGTAGTATTTTGGGTGTAACTGTACTGTCTTGAGCAACTCTGGGTATGAGATTGCCAGATCTTTGCTTTTTTAACAGATTCAAAATCCAAAATTTGGTGTAAAGGTTTTGTGTCAACTGTTGGCAACTAATTTAAAAAGTTGAAAAAAAATAAGGAAGATAAACAGGTGATCTGACACCTCTGCCAACTTAGAATTTGTAGCGTATACTCCTTTCATAAATGATGTGTGTGGGGAACCTGATAATTCACGTAGTGTAAAGGGAAAGTGATATAATCCCAAAATCCTTTTCTTCAGGATATGCACAGCATTATGAATAAAGAGAGATTTAGTGACAATATATGTCAGTTCATTTCCTTGAGAGAATGTTTAATATTTTCCTTTATTCATTGAACCCAAATATACTGCAAGTCAATCGTGTACCTTACCTTGTAATGCAAAGAATATAGAGGATTTACCTTCAAATTTTGAGGGGACAGTTCAATTTATTAGTCTCTCTAAGGATCAGAATAAACCCTTGGTTGGCTATCAACCCAACTTCCTGTAGTAAAATTCACATGGACAATCACAATACAAAAAGGCATTGAAAGAAAGATGAAAAGTAGTGTTGAGCAGCTTATATGAAATATTATTTTACAGTTGTATAACATTCCTTAAAATCTGGTTACATAAGCATTGGCTCCTTTTTTAAAATTAAAGCAATAAATTGATACTTATTACTCACTGTGTTTGAATGGAAAAAACATAACAGAACAAAACTGGGACACAGTATTAAGTGTGATTTAACAAATATCATTTGGAGAATAAAAGGACAATGCTAGACTGAAACTCTTTTTCTAAACTTCTATTTATGGCTTTTTCTAAGTTTGGCTTTTATGTCCTCATATTCAATGCACAAGTTCTATTCTCTAATCTCTTCCTATTTAACATTCGAACTTATGGCTTCTTGAAACTCCTTTACTTTAAAATAAAATGTTATATTAAACATTTATTGAATACATAAGAAAATACAAACAAATCATGCTTACGATTCAATGAAATTTCACAAAATGAGCACAACCATGTTATCCTTACCCAAATCAAAAAAATATATATTATCAGTTCCTATACCTATACCAGTTATTAGTCTTTCCTAAATATAACCTCTATCTTGACTTTTAAAATCTTGGGTTAACTTTGCTTTTTTTATAATCTTATATAAATTATGTGTGAACTTTGCTTTATTTCTGGCTTATTCCATTCACATTTTTTCGTCCATGTTGAAAGTGAGTCCAGAAAGATTCACATATAAAGACATTTGATTTATAAAAAACACAGGCTGGCACTAGAGAATGAGTGGGTTTTTTCCATAAATAGATTTAGATCAATTGAATATTTACATAGAGAAAATTTGACTACTCTTCTTACAACATACAAAAAATATCAATCCCAGATGAATTAACAATCAAATATGAAATATTTTAAAATATTTGTAAAATAGCAGGGATTCCAGAAGATAATTGTAATAGTCTGGATCACTCAAGAAGCAAACATTGTAATAGAATTAGAAGTGAGAGAATTTTACTAGAAGTACTTTCAAGGGAAAATGGAAAAGAAGGAATGAGAAATTTGAGAAGCTGTCGCACTGAAACATAGGTCTGACCTATTCTAAATAGGGAAGGAATGAAGTTGGATGCAAAAATTTAGCCTGCACTGTAGATCTAAAAATGGTGAACAAGGTTGAGAGGCTCCTCCAGTCAAATGCACCCACCAGAGTGGTTTCTCATGTCCAGGAGCAGGCCTGTGTTAGTGGGTCTGCTAGTCATTGACAGGGAGTAGGTTATGGTAAGGTGACCTCTCTGAGTGTGACAGTAGATTTCAGAACACAACAGATAGGGCTATCAGTTCGTTATGTTCCAGATGGTTGGAAATTTGTGACTGTTATAATGCTAGAGGTGATATCTTCATTAGTAACTGACCAATATTTCTTAAAGAAAACAGTAACTATAAAATGAGAGAAAAAGAAATCATGCTAATCCAGCTAAGACCTTTTGTAAACTAAAAAAAAAAAAAAATCATTAAGAGAGTAAAAGGAAAAACCACAGAATGAGAGAAGGTATTTGTAATATAGTCTACCAAGATTATATAATCTCTACAAATCAAAAAGACTTGAAGCAACTCAACTGAAAAAAAAAAAGGATAATATTATAGTGATACTCTCACAACAAGAGTACAATTTTAATGACTGTTGTTACTGCTCTAAATATCTAGGAATCTAAAGATACCTTTTATTAGTTACTGCTATTTTACAATGGCTTTACAGATATGCCAGATTCCTTTTATATTTCACATATTTTATATTTTAAAAAAGTAATATGCATGTAGTCAATTAATGCAACACTACTTTTGATAAAAAATAAAGTGAAGATAAAAATCATAAAGTAGGATGGCCATTTTGATGACATTAATTCTTCCAATCCATGAGCAAGGTATGTTTTTCCATTTCTTTGTATCTTCTTATATTTCTTTTAGCAATGTTTTGTAATTTTCTTTGTAAAGGTCCTTCACCTCTTTTGTTAGATTTATTCCCAAGTATTTAATTTTTTTGGTTTCAATTATAAATGGGATTTTTAAAAAATTTCTTCTTCTTCAGCTTGGTTGTTTGTATAAAGGAAGGCTACTGATTTTTGTGTGTTGATTTTGTCCTACCAAAAGCAATCTACAGATTAAATGCTATTCCAATAAAAATTTCAATGTCATTCTTCAAAGAAATAGAAAAAAAATTGATGAAATTTATATAGAGACACAAAAAACCTCGAATAGGCAAAATTCTACTAACTAAAAA
This sequence comes from Galemys pyrenaicus, assembly GCA_019455555.1. Classification (NCBI taxonomy): domain Eukaryota; kingdom Metazoa; phylum Chordata; class Mammalia; order Eulipotyphla; family Talpidae; genus Galemys; species Galemys pyrenaicus. The sequence continues at coordinate 2,420,025 of JAGFMF010011830.1, read as the reverse complement.
AAAAAGGATGAGGAGGGATCACGCTTCCAGACTTCAAACTTTACTACAAAGCCACAATCATAAAAACTACATGGTATTGGAACAAAAACAGACACACAGACCAATGGAATAGACTAGAAAGCCCAGAAACAAACCCACAAACTATGAACAACTAATCTTTGACAAAGGAGCAAAGAACATGCAGTGGAATAATTGAACAGCTTGTTCAATAAGTGGTACTGGGCAAAACTGGACTGCTACATGCAAAAGAATGAAACTAGAATACTGCCTTTCACCATGCACAAAAATCAACTCAAAATGGATTAAGACCTGAAACCATAAAATATCTAGAAGAAAAAGTAGGCAAAACCCTACATGACATACACATCAATGACATCTTTGGAGGTACAACACCTAAAGCA
>JAGFMF010011830.1:2396811-2406939 GCA_019455555.1 Galemys pyrenaicus | reverse complement strand
GGGGTGCAGGTATTCTTTTGAATCAGTGTATTTGTGTCTTTTGGGTATATTCCTAGGAGTGGGATTGCTGGGTCATATGGAAGTTCCATTCCTAGTAGACTGAGGAACCGCCATACTGCTTTCCATAATGGTTGGACCAGCTTGCATTCCCACCAGCTGTGTGAGAGATTTCCTTTTTCTCCACATCCTCACCAACATTTGTTGTTGCTACTTTTTTTGATATGTGCCATTCTCACTGGGGTGAGGTGGGGTGGTATTGATGATTTTTCTTAAGAGAAAAAATTATGCCAAGAATTCTCAGAAACCCATTTCCAAAATATTACTGGAAATAATATTCTAATTAGAATTCTATTAGAAAATAGAATATTGTCATTATTCTAGAAATTCTCCTTCCTCCCCAAAGGTACAAAACATCTTGGTTTCTAACATTATAAATTAGATTTACTTTTTATGAACATTATGAAATGGAATAATACAGTATATGTTGTTTCTGAATTTTTTTCATTCAAAATTGTGCCTCTGAGATTCATGTATATTTCTACCAGATCAGCAGTCCATTCATTCAGTCTACACAATGTTCCATTGAAATAATTGACCAATTTATCTTATTGACAGTCATTTGGTTGTATCTATAAATGTTGGTGGTTTGAATATTTGAATATGTGTCTTTTACTGAACATTTATATGAAATTTGGGGGATATATCACAAGTATAAATTCTTGGTTATATTTTCATCTTGAGTAGACACCAGAAGTTTTCCAAAGTGATTATTTCAATTTACATATCCAGCAACAATCCGTGGTAGTTCTTTTCACGTGTCCTTATAAATACCTGGTATTTGAATATTTAATGTTAGCCATTCTGACATTATGCATGCCAAATGATGGTCAATGAAAGCTCCTGGTTAATGAAAGTGATGGGTTATGTTTTCTTAATGACTAATAAGGATGATTAACTTTTCATGTGTTTCTTGAATATCTTTTGAAGTTTTAACTTTATGTTTTAAGTGTATGATGTATAGTTACATCATATAAGTATATGATGATGATTAATCTGTATATTTTATATTAATTAGAAATGCTGGCTAAAGAGAAAAAATGGTGTAAAAAACAAAAATTGTCAGGAAACACAACTTTACATGAGGTAGTTAACAAAGGTTTTAACTCGTGACTTTTCAGCAAAGATCTCATAGAAGTCAGAGTAAACCATATCATAATCTAAGAGAAGAATATTCTAAGAGAAGAATATTCTAGTCAAGGTAGACAACAAGTGCAAGGGGTCTGTGGTTAGAAAAGACTAGTGAGGAGTGGTGAGAAGTCACTATGACTCAAATGGAGGAACTGGTAGAGAATGGAAACAAACTCAGGTTGTGGAAGTTGTCAGGCATCATAAAGATCTCTGCCCTGTACTGAGTGAAGTGGGAGACTATAGTGACCTTTTAAACAAATCAGAGACTCACTCTAACATATGCTTTCACAAAATCACTATGGGTGCATGTAGGGATTAAAGTCACCTCAAAGGATGCCTAGACTAAATTAATGATGTGTGAATTATTTTTTAAAGGATACATTTTCATCAAAGTGTTAGAACAGTGAGTAACATCAGTTGGAGAAAACTTAACATAGACCAATAACACATTATATAAGTCTACATCATGAAAGATACTGGTTATGCTGTTGGGACAAATAGGTTAATCTCATCATGTTCCTCCCCAAAACTTGAAATTTAATCGCACTGCAAATTCAATTTCCTAATAAAAAATAAATAATAAGATAATAATTTGGTAAAAGAAGCATTTACTTTAGCTGTGGGGCTCTTGCACAGTTTCATAAATAGGACTATATTTGACTTAATTTTTAAAGGAATGACTGAAAATTGACAGTTTAAAAGGGGGTGAAACAGGCATTCTAAATCAAGGCATAAAAATATCTCGTAGGTACTAAAAATGTACCAACATTGTGATACTAAGCTTTTCTGTTTCAAAAAAGAGTCCCATTTTTATCCAACCACCCTCTTTTCCCCCTCCCTCATATATTTATGGGGATTTTGTATTTTTAAAAGAATTTTCAAAATATTATTGGAAATATGTCTTGAATGTTAGCTTTCTGTGGAAGGGTTCAAATAAACTCCTTTTAAGTTACCTATCTGCCTTACTTTTGAACCCAGAGCAGGTGAGTGAGGAGGCACATTATTAAGATCGATGAAGAAAAATGATTTATTTTTAACACTGTTATTTTTCTTTTTCTCTCTCTACTCCTCATCCCCCTTTCTCTCTTTGTCTCTTTTTCTGTGTGTGGTATTTTCTTACTTTCTCATCTTACCATAGAATTTATTCCATAAACTGAGTGTAATATTAAAGCTATGTTAGAATTTATGTCTGTAACTGATTTTATTTATTCCTTTTTAACATGGTAAGTATTTTGTGAATTAGCTATTTTTAAAAATGTGTTTTATTAGTTTTTTGATTCCTGTCATTTAGTAATCCTGGACAGGAAATTTGGTTATGTTATAGGTTATATGCCTTTTTGATACTTGACTGGCTACAGTTGTTTACAAGATGTGATTTAACTTTTGGTCTACCCCTTTCTTGTTACAATGATTTTTACTGTGAATTCATAGAAATTCTGTAAATTTGCTTTACCTTTATTAAATTACAGTTCTTAAGTATGTAATGTGAACTTTAAGGGTTTTTTTATATTCAGTGTCTTTTGGAAATAAGTACTCAATTCTTAAATTTAACATTTTTAGGAAAATACCTAAGGAAGCTTTGAGATTATATCTAGTTATGAAGAGAGACTGTTTAGGGATGACATTTGCACTTGAGAGCTGCTGCAGAAATGGGTTCATCTAGTTAACCTTCATCTGAATTGCCATCCTCTACTTTATCCTATGAAACAACTGGTGAAGGAGAAAATGTTAATTAGGAAGCTTTTCAAGATTAATTTTTTTCATTTTCAGAAAGTGAAGTGTTAGCCACTTTCCATGTTAAATAAGGTTCCTCGCTTGGCAACATAGGCTTTGCTGCAGTAATTGTGTGCTCGCAGCAAATACTTGATGGTGGAGAAGACAAGTGCAAAAAGCAATTTTTGCAACAGCCAACCAGAACAGCCTGTTCTGTTCCCAATAAATTAATGGATTTAACCTTGCAGCTGTAGCGATGTTATTATGCAAATATTCTCTGAGTATTATGAAAGCCAACTGATTGTCTATAGAGAAAGTTGTTTCTTTCTTCCTGAGAATTCTAAGTGACTAGATAATTGACACATTGTATAACCATGTTAAGTGAAGGAAAAAAAAATAGTATTTTCACTAAATCTACTGAGATTCATTTTATGTTCCAATGTTTTCAGCAATTTTCTGAAGATTTTACTTAGAACAGTATTATTTAGCATAGCAAATTCAAGTGTCCACAGACAACCTCCTAGAAAAGGAAGAGTGAAAAATAGTGTGTGACTCTAATTTTCGTTATGTTAATTTTATTTCAAGTAGAAATGAAATTTTCTTTAATATTTTAAATTTATATTGGTATGGTCAAGCTGAATATATTCAAAGTAATATATCTGCATTTTCATTCATGATGGACTAAAGAATTATGCACTAATTATTTGATCAAATTTATAGCCACTTTGATTTTTAATGCTGATCTTACATTTATACCACATATAAAAATACTTAGGGTTGAACATTCACTCTCAGTAATTGACCAATTGTGAAGATCACTCAAAGTGCTCTTCACTGGATTGAAGTTCTGTGACTAATGAAATCTTAGATGATTTAAACATACTTAAAAAGAGAAAGTATAAGAGTAGGGACATTGGTGACTTCATTGTGGTAAGGCCTAGTGAGTTGTAGGAGAAATGATGGTCTTGGGCATTAGGTCAACCATATATGACAATTTGAGTATATCATTTCTAGTTTTATTACCTTCTGTGAGCATTATAGTATAAGGCCTATAAATCAATTTTAAATGCACTACAAAGTGTTTTGTAAACTATTTTTATATTTATAGGTATTGAAGAGATTTTAGGTACCATAACTATAATTGAAAGACAAATAGATTGGAATATAAAGTCCTAGATTTTTGTGCTTTAATTTCTTCAACCACTTAAAAGTTTTTCTCCATCTTCAAATAAGTATACGTGAGATCAGATTTAAATGAGATAATATATCAAAAATATAAATAACAAAATATATTATTTTCTTTAATATTACTCTACATTTATGATATTTATCTTTTAGTAAATTATTTTTATATGCCAACATCTTACCGCAATAAATGATGCTCACATTTGTATTCAAAACAAAATATTTTGAAATTTTTCTCTTAGTTTTAAAATTTTTGCATAGTGTATTGCAGAAAAAAATTCTGCAATTAAGTAAATTTAGTAAATAATGAATTACCATCACATTTTAAAAATACAGGCATTAATTGGATTAATCAAAATTATTGACTCATGAGGCAGTCATCATTTATATGTATGTCTTTTTTGCTATCTATCAATATATTCTTTTTTCTTATATATTTTTGTAATATTCACAATACTTCTGTACCCACTACTTAATTGTAATCTCTAAATATTTCTCCTTGTCTTATCTCTCTGCCTTCCCTTAGTCCTGTAGAGACTCCCTCCTGTATACTCATCAGCAGTGCTAGCTGTGTGGATTCTAACAGTTCTTGAGAAAGTATTCTGGCATAAATAATTTAAATTGAAAATGCATAAATTTTTGTTTCACAGTCCCCCTTCAGTGACTCTATAGGGGAAAAGCATTAAATAATATCAATAGGTATTATACAGGTATAGTAATTATGACAGTGTTTTAATGTTAAAAGACTAGAAACACTTAAAAATGAATTTCATATTTTTTATAGTTAACCAGTATTTCATTGTGTATACACAATACATATTCTTGGTCCACTCATCTATCCTTGGGTACTTGAGTTGATTTTAAAACTTGGCTATAGTAAATAGTGCTGCACTGAAAAATATGAATTTCTACATCTCTTTAAAAGTGTTTTTTTGCATTCTTTGGGTAGATATCTAGGAGTAGATTTTTAATATTTTTAGAAACCTCTATATTATTCTGCAGAAGGGCTGTGCCAGTCTACATTCCCAGCAATAGTGTATGAGTGTTTTTTTCTCTAATAACCTCATCTGTGTTGTTGTTTCTGGTCTTTTTTTATATGGGTCATTTTCACAGGTGAAAGATGGTCTATTGACCATCTATACAGAGATGTATCTATTTAAGTCTTACGCCCATTTCTTGAATGGGTTGTTTTCTATTTGTTGAGTTCTATGTGTTTGTAGATCTTGGATATTAGTCCCTTGTCAGATGTGTGATGTACAAATATTTCCTCCCAATAAGATGTTTTAATTTGATGATAGTTTCTTTCACTGTGCAGAACTTTTTAGTTTGATGTAGTCCCATTTGTTTATGTTTGGTTGTGTTTCCCTTGCTATTGGAATGAAGTGCCCAAAGATATCATTGAAGCTAATGTTGAAGAATACTTTATGTATGCTTTGGATCTATGCATTTTATGCTTTTAGGTCTTATATTCAAGTTTTTCATCAATTTTGAGTTAATTTTTGTTTATAGTATCAGATACACAATGGCATACTACTCAGCTCTAAAAAAAGATAAACTCTTGCCAATTGTGACAACGTGGATGAAACTATAGGCTATTATGTTAAGTGAAAATTAACAAAAGAGAAAAAGACTAATGAAGGGTTATTTCTTGCATATGTGTATTACTGAGAAACAAAACAAAGTGTCATTCAAAGGAAAAGAGAAACCAAACCCTAGAGACGATTCTTGTTCTTTAAGACTGTCCATCTATGTCTATATAAGCTTCTCTCTTTCATTTTTTTCTCCTTTCCTCAATAATCAAATAAACAAAACCCTAGAAATCTGACTGAATAAATTGAGACTATCAAGGTGGAGGAGGAGGGTGGAAAGAAAGGGAAGGTGAGGTACAATGGACTATGGCTGAGGACTGTGTGCTTTTGTGGCGGGTATGGTGTGGTAACATATCTGAAGAGGTGTGATCCTATATCTCTGAATTATATATATATACATATATAGTATAGTATAGTAAACCAATCTTTAATACAAATAGCCCAGAATTACAAAGTTCACTTTATGATATTGCTGAAGGATAGAAAATTATTGAATAACTGTATATACCTGATTGTTATGAAGATATACTGTTTCTAAATGGATTGATTAAACACTTAAAATCAGTCCCAAATTATTATTAGGATGATATACGATTCCATTTTTGGAGTTTAAGATAGGCATGGATGGATAGTGTCCTTTTCACATTGTTTTTTTTAAATGTGGTGAGATGAGGGCCTCCCTGGTGGCGCAGTGGGTTAAGCAACACACTATGAAGCAAACCGCAGCCACTGCAGCATGAGTTCGATCCCTGCTGCCGGCCAGGGCGGGACCCACATGGTGCAGCAGACCTCTCCTGCTGTGCCTGCTGCTCCCCTCAGCAGTGTACTTCCGTTGATCTGCCTGTTCTGCTTCCGGCTCTGTCTGTGGTGAATCCTCTCACCCCACCCCCCCTACACCTCTGGCCTGTACCCCAGTGCTTGATACATAAATAAATAAATCTTAAAAAAAAATAAATGTGGTGAGATGAGAATGGGCAGGGGATGCTACTTATAATTTATATCTCTCTCTATTGAGCTATTTCAATAAGATTTTCTCTTATTGATTTTCTCTGAAAGATATTCTCTTCAGTTGTCAAAATATAGTAAGAATATCTTGTTGTTTGTGTGCTCTTTAGATGAAGATACATTCTTGAAGCACAGATTATTTCCCACTGAAGGATAATGTCAAAAAATTTGGATGCGTAATGACCAGTTATAAACAATTTCATACCAATTCCTTCTACAAATTATCAGTATTACTGAAACCTGTTACTGTTTCTTCCCAGTAGACTTAAATATTCCTCTGATAAATATGTATCAAATACACCTTTGATTATAACATATATTTAGTCTAGTTGAAATTTGAAAGGAAATGTTTGTTTCTGTTATCAAATTCCCAAAATGCTAAATACATTCAATGATTTTGATTGCTCTGTGGTAGCTATTATTTCTTTTTTTTTTTAACATCTATTTATGCATAGAAGAGCTGGGGTATAGACCAGAGTCCAGGGAAGTGGGAGGATTCACCAGACAGAGTGGGGAGCAGAACAGGCAGACCGACCGAAACACATTGCTGAGGGCAGCAGCGGGCGAAGCAGGAGAGGTCTGCTGTGCCAAGTGGGTCCCCTCCCTGGCCAGCGGCAGGGATCGAACTCATTCTGCAGTGGCTGCGGTTTGCTTCATAGTGTGTTGCTTAACCCACTGCGCCACCAGAGAGGCCCGGTAGCTATTATTTCTTGTGAGGATCCTTTGCCCTGCCTTTTCTGGTTTCATTCTCTAGGAATATTTACTATCTCTTGTCATACTGACACGCATTCCTATTTAAAAGTGCACTACTTTAAAGATACTTGGTTTTGGCATTTATTGCTTAGTTTCAACATATCTAAAAAATACTCCAGAAGGACCCTTGATTTTTAACACTTACTTTTTCCAACTTTTTTATCCTTCATCCTATGAATTAGTATACAGTTTATCTCATTTTTTCTTACTTTATTTTAAATTTGTGTACCCAAGCTTAATTAGTAATGTATGCTTTGAATATTTTGTGCCATATTCAAAATTGCCTCCCCAAAGTTTTAAAATGCACACAATGATATACTATTTTAGAAAATTACATAATGACGTTTACATGAATTTTGGTTATGAGATTAAAAACATGATATATGATTTCACTTTTGGAGTTTAAAACAGGCATGTGTGGATAGTGTCACTTTCTCAGTGGGAGGATCTGATAAACTGTGCAAAAGATTATTCATTCATTGAAGAGATATATTTAAAATGGCAAGAGTAGGTGTTATTATTGCACTAGTAAGGAAAAACAGAACTCATATCCACTTGTTTATATCTTATGTAGTTAAAAAACATACTGTTATTGCTCAAGTAAACTCACACAAAAAATATAGGGGAGAGACAATTTCCATATAATCCAAGGATGAGTAAGAATTAACTGAGAAGAAGGAAGTGTATTCAAGGCAAAGGAAACAGTGTAGGAGGCACTGAGGGACCGCTGAATGAACTGAGAGACAGAGGTAAAGCAAGATGAGAGGGATAAGCAGGACCCAAATGATCTTATATAAAAATAAATCTGTGACTCAAGGAGAATCAATGCCAGGGACAAAGAATTCATTGTCTGTCAGATTCCTTTTTGTAGTCAATAGCTACCCAGTTCATCATTATCTGAGATTATGTGTGTTAACACACACAGAACAACACACACATATTTTATAATTTATAAAAAATTTAAACATTTATTTTGTTCTGATGATTAAGAAGAACATAGGTACTTAATGAAGTGTAAGTTGAGAGGTTCTTTAACTCATTCCTTTCTTCTCCTCCTGAGAAACTTAAGAATTATGGCTAGCCACTTCAAGATGAACCTAAACCTTACTTTTTAATATTGAAATTTGATTGTCTTTCTGTGCATCAACAATATAATTATACTTTGGATATCATTTTAGTATATTAAATTAATTTTATTAAATTTTAAATTAGTGACAAATTTAAATATTGACTGTAATTAGTTTTCCTAACTAATAAATACTAGACACCCATCCAATTTAGAGTTGAATAAAATCCCCTGTATTGAGCAAAATAATCTTATGCATACTATGAGTAGGACTTAACCAAGCATTGAGACTTCAGAATTCTTTGCATATATCATGAAATGATTCCAAAGTTCATTATAAAACTGTCTCCTTCCTGCTGTTCTCTTTATTAGGTGTAGTTTATATGTAGAATGTTTCTCTAAAATTTAAGACAATTATTATCTTGATAATTGGGAGTGATCCTGTGTGAGGGTATTTGAATTTAAATTTTGCAGCATCAGTTTATTGATTTTGTTCAGGGTCAAAATTAAAACTACCATTAATAATTTCATAGCAGTATAATTCTTTGTGGTACAAAGTTTAAATATTTGTGGTACAAAGTTTAAATATTTATTCAGGGCTGAATCTTACAATGTCAAGAGGAAAGCACAGTGAATAGTATAATAAGTGCCTATGAAAATATTAAATCAGATTTAACAAGTAGACTTATGATATTTACATGCCTTAATCATATTATTTGTTTCTTTTAAAATGTGCAGGGATGAGAAATTATTTTCTATTTATATTCTGTATTTCATTACTGTAAAGCAAATATTAAATTTTGATCAATTTATATACCATATTTCTTGCATACCCACTTGGAATTAGAAATAGAAACTGAGATATCCTCTTAAATTAAAATTCAAGACAAATGGAAATTTGATCAAAGATCAGTGTACCAAAATTGAACCAATTATAAGCAAGTTATTTTCTATAGTGTTAGAAAGCTTTATTGCAAAATTTCACATAATACAAAATCAAAATAAGTAGAAAAAACTAAAAAAATTGCAATAAAGTGCCAAATACAATACCAACTTTAGTTCTCTAATATAGTTAAGATAGATGATATATAGATAGACAGAGTGATGGTTAGCGCATTTAGTACAGATAAGTAGCTATAGAGATATATAGATATGATGACTATAGATAAAGAGTATATGTACTTGAAATTAAATATATTTATTTTTACATTTTTCAGTTATTAGGTATTTCTTAAACTGGTATTATTAAAGAAAGAGGTGAGTATAAGCAACCTTTACAAAAAAAATTAGCTCAACTGATGATTTTTACTCTTGCTTTAAAAGTGGAAAGTAATATTCATCACACTATGCATGTAATATAAAGTAAAAATGGGAATTAATTTTTCCCCTGAGATATAATATTTTGGGGGGATTTTATTTAATTATTAATATAATTTTTTAAAAAATTTACATATATTTGATATCAATTGTAATCCTCATGTATTCCCCATCACCATATCACCAGTGCACCATCACCTCAGTCCCCTGTGCTCCCGTCTGCCCTCAACATCCCCCTCTTCCCTCCTCACCAAGTGTCCCCAGTTTGTCCCTTCATTTTTGGTTTTTGTGTCTTTATTGTTATTATTATTG
>JAGFMF010011830.1:2369911-2395965 GCA_019455555.1 Galemys pyrenaicus | reverse complement strand
CCCCTCCCTGGCCGGCAGCAGGGATCGAACTCGTGCTGCAGTGGCTGCGGTTTGCTTCATAGTGTGTTGCTTAACTCACTGCGCCACCGGGGAGGCCCTGTACAGAATCTTTTAAGTTTGATGTAGTCCCAGCTGTTTATCCTCTCCTTCACTATCTTTGCTTTAGGAGTTGTACTGAGATATAACATTTAAAGCTTCGGTTGTTTAAAATAGCTTAGGCTTCAAAAGGTGTATTAGAGCACATTTTTTAAAGGAGCATTTATTTTCATCCCATTTTTTAATTTAATTTTTACTACGTTTCAATGCATGTCATTTAGTATACTTAGGCTTCCTTTTTTCTTCATATGGAAGTACTTAATAAAAAAGTTGTCATTTCAATCAATCATTTTACATGTTAAGATCAAATGCTTTCCTTAAACACAACACTTCTTTTTCTATATGCAATTCATACTTTTATTTTTAATAATAATATTGATATTAAAAATGATATTACTTGTCAGTAATAGAACCCAAATAATTTATGCTGTTAAAATTTGTAAAGATTCAGTTGAAGTAACTATTAAATTGTTCCTTTATTTATCAATAGAAATTATAGATTAACTGTTTAAAAACAACTGTGCATGATTGTTAACATTCTTAAAAAAATAAGCCACCAAATGGCTTTGCAAAATACAGTTTACAAATATGTTAAATGTCATCCCTAAATTAATCTCATTTATTTATTGAATTTGCTCCAACAAGTATAAGCTACTTTAATAGCCACATGTACTCATAACAAGTGCAACTTATTTCTTTAAAATATTTATATTTTTATTTATTCTAAACTATATACAGTTATTCTAAACTATAGTTTTTCAGACAGAAATATTTTATGGATTCTTAACCTAATATAAACTGTGAATTCTCACCTAAATTAATGAATCTTCTCTGGGTTATTTAAATAAATTGTAATCAAACTAAGCAGTGCTTTGCTTTTCTGTAATTTTCTAAGACTGATATGGCAGTGTATTGAGGAGAGGTTATTTTTCATGATTATGTTCTATAATTTGTGGATGGTACCTGGGCATGTGGCAATTATGTGATGATTAAATGTATGGATCTTTGAAAAATTCAATCCATTTCTAATCAAAATCCTTAGAAAACTGTGAATGGAATTTATTTCTTATCCTATAAGGAAGCTAACTGAAACCGGCAAGCTATATGATATTTAATAATTAGACATTAGGTAAATTTCCATTAAAATAATGAAAAGTGACCAATGTTCTCTTGTCTCCTGAGTGCTGTAATAAGTAAAGCTTTGAAAAAACAGTAACAAATAATACTTTGCTTCTAGATTGTTACACAGTTAAAATATTTTATTTACTTCTTACTCTAGATATGGTTTCTTGAGACAGTGTGTTGTGAGACAAAAACATAATTATAGAGTTTGGAAACAGAACACACCAGCTATTTGACCTTGTTCAAGAATACAAATATGTTATCTTCAGAATCTAGATCTGCAAAATGTGTTATAATATCAGCAACAGTGACAATGTGTGTCACATGGTAATTACAAAAACACTCAGAGTAAAGCAGGTATGAAACACTTTGTAAGTGGCAGGGCAATAATAGATTTGTTGTAATTATTAACATAAATAATGAAAACACTATGCATAGAATTTAATTTGTATTTTGTTGACTATGTTTATTTCCCTCTCATGAACTGTAAATTTTGCTCACCTATATAGTTTAATATTGTTTCCAAACATGACTATATTTTCTGCCCATTCTGCCTTGGTCATTGTCCTGTATTAGGATTGCCCTTTTACTGTTAACTCTGTTTATTAAAATCGTCATCATCCAAGATCTACCATAAGATCAATTATTGCAGAAAATGCTCTTTAAATTCCCTGCTTCAGCCTTATTGACAACTTGCACCAATCTCTTCTAGTGCCTGTTATAGAGCTTTGCCCATGTGCTTTTTTAATTACCCCATTCCTACTCTGACTTCCATGCTATTCTAGACCAGTCTGTGAATCAGCAGTATGAACATCCCTAGAAAGCTCTCTAGAAATGCAGAATTCCAAGCCATAGCCCACGCAAGACCATGATAAATGCCTATAAATATTGCATTTGAGAATCACTGTCCTAATTTATTATAACTCCTTGGCACTGGAGATACTGTGAAGGGGTACTCCTTTGTTAAGTCTTTATATCCTTCAAAGCTCTGCAGCATCTAATAATTTGCACATAATAGGTATTCAGCAAAGAAGTATTGAGTTAAGCTGAATTTTACTTTTAATATTTGAAGTCAAGAAAATCCAGTTTAGTAAAGGATGCTGTGAAGTCAGAACAAGCAGAAAGTTCTTCATTATTGATGCTGTGCACACCAACTAATCAATATTTCTTGATCATCAACTACTACTGTACCTTTTCATGCATAAAATATTAGTATGGATCCTTGATCTTATATTAAAAAAAAGATCTTCAGTCTAATCTTCAACTTCAAAGAATTCAGTTAGATAACTGAATCAAAATGTGGTTGCTTTACATTTTTGTAAATATTTAATATATACTATTAGAAATCATGACATAACTTCAAGGCATTGTGCTTCCAAAAATGACTGGTAAATATCAAGATGTGGTTTCGTTAAATTATTTAAAGAGATCAATTCATCATTTGTCTTGATTTTCTATAAAATGGTGAATAAAATCATAAACAATATCTCATTTATAATTAAAGTAAGATGATTCTATTATGTAAGATATTTTCTTTTCCAGTCTGATTTTCAATCAATTGTGATATTCTCCCGTTACATGCTTAATTTGAATGTTTTTTTCTGCTTAGAATTCCATCAAAAGTGTAAAAGGGTTATGAGTATCATTAAGTTACATTTACCTGCCTATATATGCTAATTGCTCGGATTAAATTAAGCTGCACACTAATTGCAGGTAGTTTCTTTCCATTACCCAGAAAGTTGCTAATCTGCCTTCTCAGCTGATATGTGCTTACGGAACAGAAACTAATTTTAACATTAGCCCAAGCAAAATGTAATTAGGACAGCTAATCTGCTGAAAAATACCCCCAGCAAAATCCCTTTTTATGTAATGCCATTTTAATGGAAATGACATTTTTATGAAATGAAATTGACGGACTTAAATGATGCCTGTTAGTCCTTTACTTTATACTCTATGTTCCCTAAATTGTTAATAAAAAGAAAAGAGTAGGATCACTCAACTTTACCATATTTGATGTGGAATAGATTTTTAAAGTAGAATCATTAATGTAAACCTTAAATTTAAAAGAAAAAAAAATAATAAACCTAGCCCCTTATGATCCTCTGTGTTTGCATATGTGTGTCTGATTTATGTTTTTAATCACTATCCTCTTTTCATTAATGTGGATGATTAAAACTGACTCTGTTATATGTGAATTTTATTTCATGACTAGATAGTATGTATTTAGAATTTGGATATTAAGAATAACTTTAAGGGATTAATGATTCCCTGAAAAAAAAACACAAATACTATTATTAACAAAATTTATAAACAAAAAGTGGTTTTAGTTTATTCTAGGAGCTGTTTTAGGTTAATCGTTATTTGATTTTTCAAGAACTATGTAAGAATTATACTACTGTACTGATTTTATAGTTTATGAGCCTGAAGTGCAGGAACAGTAAGAAACAACTAATAAATGAACCAGTTGATATTTGATCTCCTTTTTGCCTAAATTGGAGTCTATTATTCTTAGCCAACAGCCATAGGTGCCTCAATAAAAAAATATACTTCTTGAGGAAGCCTCTCTAGCTGTGTAGGGTTGTCTCAGCTCTACTACTTCTAAGGCCTGCACAGCAGACCTCTCCTGTCTTCCTTATCTGCTGCTCCCCTCAGCAGTGTATTTCGGAAAATATACCTATTCTGCTTTCCACTCTGCTTTGGTAAATTCTCTCACCCTCTGAACCTCTGATCTACAACCCAGTTCTTCTATGAAACAACAACAAAAAAAAGATACGTGTTTCTTGAATGTCATGCTAGAAACCAAAATGACAGAATAACATGTACATGTCACTATTTTTCTCATAAATTGTGTCTGAAATGTTGGGCTTTAATTTTTCATCATTAAAATATGATTTAAATTTAATCTACCTGCTTAGAAATCCAAAATTATGTAAATGTTCAATATGGTCTCTGTAATATATGAAAAACAACTGTTTTTTTCATGAGACTTGTATCTAAGGGAGACCAGGTAATAAACTAAATGGTTCTTTAAAAGTCTATGGTAATAGGGGCCCACCCTGGTGGCTCAGTGGGTTAAGCAATGCACTATGAAGCAAACCACAACTACTGCAACACGAGGTCAATCCCTGCTGCTGGCCAGGAAAGTGACCCACATGGTACAGCAGACCTCTCCTGCCTCGCCCACTGCTCCCCTCACCAGTGTGTTTCAGTCAGTATGCCCACTCTGTCTCTGGTGAATCTCTCACTTTCCGCGACTCTAACCTATACCCCAGTTCTTGTATAAATAAAAAAATAAATCTTTTAAAAAATATTAAAAAAGAAAAGTCTATGGTAATAATTTACCAATTATTTGTAGAATTCAAGGTTTTTATGAAATCATTCTCTTTTCTAAATATAATAATTTCTTCTTTTGCCAACCCAGACTGATTTTGTCTTTTGAATTTAATTTGAATGTAATAAAATTATAATATTCTAAATTTTCATATTACAACCTATTTTGGAGTTTTACTCATTTATTAAGGCATTCAGCACTTTAGTTTCATGAGCTAAATGGAGAAGTAGTATTTACAAAGTTAGGCATGTAAATCCATGTACTGCCATTTACCAAGTGTATCTATCTATTAAGGCTACTGTTTCCAAACGGTGACTTTGCACTAAAACTCAAAGGAAGGTCACAGAGGACTATCACAGTGTATTTAAAATTTTCAAGAAAATCAGAGTTACTGTACATCTGAGAGACATCTGTTGGGTACGGTGCAAACTACTAGCTCAAAGAAGTTCATTCCTTAAACATCACCGTGTACTTCATTCCTTTCGTTGACATCATATATTTGCAAAACTTAATTTTAAATGTTTACTTGATAAATATAAAAACCATGTGAATAGTAATGTGGTTATGAAGCAGTGGTGTCCACTATGATTTCAAGGTTTGAGAAGTTGTGAAACACCTGACAGAAACATGAATCTTATTAATAATTAATTTTGAGTATTTAAGAATGAAATAAGAAATTTTACTGTCTTCTTTAAAGTTAACTTATCTTTTTCAAATGACTACTATTTGATATCTTTATTAGGATTTAAACACTTATTAAGTGGTCTGGAGCCAACAATTTAAAATATAAAAACTTCTATGTATTTCATAAAAATAAACTTAATGGAATGAAATATAATTTGTGTATAATATATTTAAGTGTGCAATATGGTAGTTTTTACTATATTCAGAAATTTTTATAGCCATCATCAAAATTGATTTTAGAAGATTATTACCCATTCTCAAAAAAGAAACCCCATACCCTTTTCCAGTCATTCTTTATTTCTCCCAAATTTCTGACCTTGGTAATTAATACATTTTTATATTTGCTTATTCTAGGCCATCTATCTAAATGGAATCCTACAATATGTGCTCTTTTGTGACTAGTTTCTTTAATTTAGCATAATGATTTTCAATATATTTATAGCATGAATCTTTATTGATATCTTGTTGTTAGGTGCATTTATTCACCATTGAATGGCCACTTGGGGTATTTCTACATTCTCATTATTATGAAGAAAATTATAAAGAACAATAATATACAAATTTTGTGTGTGTGCAAAAGTTTTCATTTCTCTCAAATATATAACCAGGAGTGGAATTACTGTGTCATAGCTCTATTTATAGTCACTTGAGTTACTGCCAGACTTTTCAGAATATTGCATCATTTATATTCTTACCAGTCACAGCATATCAGAGTTCCAATTTCTCCACATCCTTACCAACACTTATTTTTCTTTACTTATGTGGTTATAATTACCCTAGTGAATGTGAAAGTGTATTTCATTGTGGTTTTTAATTTGCAGTTCCCTAATGGTTAATTATCATTTAATGTGCTTATTGGTGAAATATCTATTCAGTTCCTTTGCCTATTTGTTGAGTTGTTTTTTATTTGTTGAACTGTACAAGATTTGGATGTTTGTATAGAGCCTGAATCCAAGCTCTTTATTTGACATTTGATTTGCAAATATTTTCTCCCATTATATGTCTTTTCATTTTCTTGATAGCTACTAAAACACAAGAGTTTTAAATTTTAATAAAGTTCAGTTTAGTTTGTCTTTGGGTGTCATTAGAATGATTTTCCTAATCTCAAATTATGGAAATTTTTCCTCTATATTTTAAGACTTTTCTCACATAGGATCTTACATTAGGTCTATAATATATTTTGAATTGATTTTTGCATATGGTGTTAGGAAGTATTTCAGCTTCTATTTTTTTTTTTTGAAGATGAATATTGAGGTTTGCAAACACAATTTGTTGAAATGAAAATTTCCCTTCATTGACAATTTTAATCTTTAATTCTAAAAAGTGAATTTACTACAACTGTGAGGATTCATTTCTATACTTATATTTAATTACATTGATCTAAATACTCACCCTATTCCAGTACCATGCAGACTTGATTTGTAAACAAAATCTGTAGCTTTATAATAGGCTTTGAGATCAGGAACTATGACTCCAAAATTTTCTTCTTTCTCAATATTCTTTTGACTTTCTGGTTCTCTTAAATTTTCATATAAATCTAGGATCAATTTATTTATTTGAAAAATTAAGCCATCTGGGAATTTTCTAAAGATTGCACTGAATCAGTAAAATGAGTAAATCAGTTTGAAAAATAATTACATCTTAAAAATGTAACGATTCAATTTATATATGTTGAAAGAATTTCCATTTATTTAGACTAATTTCTTTCAAAAACTTTTATAGTTTGCACATTAAAAATTTATACTAGTTTTGTTAAATTTGTTCCTAAGTATTTTATTGGTTTTGGTATTATTGCAAATGTGATTGTTTTCATCATTCTATTTTTGTATACTTTAGTACTTATAGGAATATAGGAATATTACTGATTTTTTTTTTATACTGACCCTATATGTTGCATTCTTGCTGAACTCATTCATTACTTCTGGGAAGTTATATTTTGTAAAAACATTTAACATGAACAGTGCTCTGAAAAAAGTTTAAGTATAAAATAGCATTGCTAACCATGGGCAAAATATGTTGTGGTAAATCTCTAGAACTTAATCTTGCATAATTGATATATCTAGTAATTATTCACCATGACACTTTGGTCATTATTGCCTACTTGGATCTATTTAGGACTATATATCAAAGTACACACAGTTTGAATTTATAAAAGCCTACTGTTTTTTATGACATGAGAGCTTCTTGTATTTTGCTTTATTTTATGTCAAACTTTCAATTGCTTTACTTAGTGGAAATAATCTGCAGGGTTCTGAGTCTTTCTTAAAACACAGATCTGGAAGCTCCAAGTTTATGCTTTCTTAAATATTGTCTGGAAAATAAATCCTTCATAATTTAGTCCCTATTTCACTAAGAAGAAACTTACCAACTAGGTATTTGGAATCTATGACAGCAAAACTAAAAAAACTTTAATTTTATTTACTACTGGTAAAATATTGATTAACAATGCAATTGAGATTATGTTGAAAAGATAGATAGTATGTGATACCTTTGGATTGCCTTTAAGCTATTAAACTAATAGTTACTATTCAAACCGGGATTAAAATTAAAGCAGTGAAAAAGTGACTAAAGCTTATTGTCATAATATGGGAGAGAGAGAAATAGGAGTAAGCATAGAGAATAAGTAGTAAAGGGTAAAAGAGAAAATTCAAAAGCCAATATAGTTTGAATAATAAGATGTGCAAGGAGAATAGTGTGGCATATGTAGTTTATCTGTGAATAATTTAGTCAGGCATCATTACCTGAGGGAGAGGAACCCAGACCCACTTAACTATAAGAAAAAAGGTTTTGTTATAAAAAACCCAATTAATAGCATAGAATTCACTCAACAGCATTATCATTGTGCCTTATCAACTTGTAGTTTCTTCTTGCTATTTTTTAGGGACATATTTTTGCTTTTTTTTCTTTGCATAAGAAACCTGGTTATCTTTGAAAAGTTACATTTTATACTCAATCATCATTTTACAACATGAGTTGCTTTATCTTGCCCTAGTAGCAACTTGGACCCTCCTGCTGAACATGTCACTATCTCCTCTTCTCTTCTCCAGAAGAGACAGTGACCCAATTCTAAATCCCAGGTAGAGAAAATAGTCTGAATTTCTAATATATTTCTGTTTGTGGTCTAATAGCTCTGACTGAAAGGATGACATCTGTGCCAGATAAGGCTGTTCATATAAGGATTATAGGTGGAACTGGTTCTCTGTGAAAATGAAAGGCATTTGCATATTTATTATGTGCTGTTTAGTAAACTCCTTGAGGAAAAATATCATGTCTTATTAATTTATTTTCTAAGTGTTTGAATATTGTACAAAATAATCTTTACTCAAGAGCAATTTGCCTTTCTGCCCCAAGGGGGCATTGCTATGAGAAAAATAAAAAGATTGTAGCCCTACCTTTTTTTTTTTTTAATATGTCATTAAAGCAACTTTGGAACAATGATTAACACTTATTTGAAAGTGGACTTCTCTAGGCAAACTTTGAAGACAATGCCCTTTTTTTTGTTGTTGTTCCAGTCATTCACCAGCATACCTTTCTCCAACCCTTAAGGAACTTCTATAAACCCTCAGGACTACAGAGACCTTGACTTTAAAACCACTGCTTTTAGATTAGAAGGCAGGACTTTTAATTTAACTTGTTCAAAGTTTGAATATCTTTATACTTTGTTTTTTTTTCCAAATATTTATTTATTAATGCATACAACACGGGTACAGGCCAGAGGTGGGGTTGGGGTGTAAGAGGATTCACCACAGAGAGCGTGGAGCAGAACAGGCAGATCAACTGAAGTACACTGCTGAGGGGAGCAGCGCGCACAGCAGGAGAGAGGTCCGCTGCGCCATACAGGTCCCCTCCCTGGCCGGCAGCAGGGATCGAACTCGTGCTGCAGTGGCTGCGATTTGCTTCATAGTGCGTTGCTTAACCCACTGCGCCACCAGGGAGGCCCTATCTTTATACTTTGATATAAGGATATGATGCAAAATATTTTTCTGATAATATTGAAAGGGTTTAATTTCTATTCCTATTGCTGCAAATTTCCTAGGTGCAAAACTGAAAAGCAGTATTTAGCATGGTTTGGCATAATACATTTGACACTGTACTTGATGTAAAAGTATGAGTAACACACAACCTCTGTTGTCATGATATGTCCACAGTCATATAATAGACTACAATGAAAAACTCTTTCTGTTCATTTTACCCAAGTAAAATAGAGAACATACTTAAAACCATCAATGTAAGGAAATGGCAAATATTTCAATCCAATCATAACTGTTCTGTATAATGAAGAGTTTTCCAGCCTAAAATACCTCTAGAATGCCCAATAAAAAGTACTATTTTAACACAATCCTATGAATAATTTTGACCTCCCTATGTGGCTAATATTTAATTATTATGGATTTATGACACAGTCTGGATAATAAGCAAGAGGGAATGTCTTAGAGGGTAATTGTGGGCAATAGTTTTAGGACAAAAATAATATTTCTTTATGGTATAAAGCAGATATGACTTGATTATTTGTAATTTGTAATATTTGGAGTGATGACAGCAAATCTACAAGTGAAAAGCCACTGACCAAATTTGAAAATGTAAACATATGGTAGCTCTGGTGTCTGCTGAAGAGAGTAACATCTCTTGTTCTGTGTTAGACTTCCTTGTTGTTTAAGCCATTATTTGTTGGGCTTTTGATACCTGTGGTTTCATACACACTTGACTAATGATACAGCTATCATAATAAACAAATTGCCTTTTCTCTACCTCCAATTCTTTTATTTTCTTTCAAAAATTAGAAGTCAGGCAGAGTTACCTGAAATAAGTCATCTAATTATTTTATGGTAAAATAGAAGTACAAATACACTTTTCTTCATTACTAATTTGGGGTCATCAAACTATGGTGTGTGGGTTTTCTCCCTATTTTCTTGAAAATATTGTGTGTCTTATAATTGATTGCATCTGAAATCTGAGAATATGATGAAAATAATAAAGATGTCATTCCATTAAGAAACAATATTTTTAATGTGTTTTAAAATTTAACTGTTCTTTATGGTTCATCCTCTGATTTATGAGGGCAATAAATATAGTCTTTCTTTAGCAAGTCTTTCTATATACTCCTTTAGCAGGTGCAAAAAAATCAGCTGCTTTTAGATATAAAAAGAACAGGCAAATCTTCTAATCAAGTAAAGTATTACAAAATGAAAAATCATAAATATTTTAAAATGTGAAAGAATCATTTCTCCGTTGTTTCCTAAATGCACAATTAAAATTTTAAAATATTTTGCTTTTTGGACTTTGCAGTAAAAATAATTACATGTAGAAACATAAGGCTTCTAGTTGATAGCAAAACCTTTACTATATACTTAAAAGTTCATTCTTACAGGTATTCTTTTGGGAAGTCAATAGGTTTGAGAGAAATGTTAGAATATGATACTTAGGAAGATAATTAAGCAAGCAAACACTTATATAAACATTTCACCCTTTTGTACAGCATAAAAGGTACAATCACATAAATTTCCCTGTTCATTGAATTATGTTAAAAAATAAAACCTTATATTTGCAAAAGTGTAATGTCTACTAGAAGAGCTAATGGATATGAATTAGAAAGTTTGGATAAGTCACATTAACTCAGATTCTTGAAAGTTTGAGGTATGCTTTTTATTTTTTTCACACCCACTAAATAAGTTTAATGATAGCATGATACAAGAATAACTTGAAGCTGACAAAGTGACACATTATGTGATTGATGCAGAAAATAATTGTACAATGTTAGAGCTACACAAGATATTAGGCATTATCTTATTCAATGTTTATGATATTTAAATGGCTTCAAGGACACCGTTAAATACAAACAATGCAGTGTAGAGCCCTGAATTTCATTTACAACATTCATATTAAACATAATTTAAATAAACTTGAAACTATACATTTTCAAAGTATATAAATTCTATATAGTCAAATTACAAACTGATTGCCCAATAACTATAAAACTGATCACGCTAAAATTAAATTTATTTCATGTAATGTATAATGTTAATCTGAAAGAAATCATTGATGTTGGGTTGAATTCTGGAAAGAGTTCTATCAGGTAGGTTTCTTTAGTTAATCAGTTTATTTCTCTCTTCATCTAGCATCAGTCTATAGAATTTTACTTCAAACGTCTTTGTTTATAATCACTTTTTTTTGTGGTAAACGCTCCATAAGTTTTATCTAACAATTTTTAACTTTTCCCATATTCCTGAACTTTTACTGGTTTTATGATTCTAAACAGTTTTTTCCCTTCCAGAATGTGAAGATATTTTTCTACTGTCTTTTGGCTTTCATAGTTGCCAGTGGAAAATCTGCTGTTTAACAACAGCAGCTCTGTCATTTCTCTGATGGTTTTAATTTATCTTTTTTTGGAGATTCTTTACTTTTATTTTTGTCTTATAGATTTTTATTTATTTTTATCATGTTTAGATACCATTGGATCAACATAATTCATTGCTTTTCCTCAGTTACACAAAATTCAAAGCTGGATAATTCTTTAACTATTGCCCTCTTTTCTTATATTTCCTTGTGATCCCTCTTGATGAATATTGACTTTTATATTTAATTGAAAAAAATTTAAATTCCTTAAATTGCTGATCCCACTCACTCTGTTTAATGTTTTATGGGTAACTTCTCTAGCTTTATCATCTACTTCTCTTACTATGTATTCAATTTTATCTAAGGTGGTATCAGGTTATACATTTCTAATTATATTTTATTGCTCTGGCATAATTAGATTTGTTTTAGAATTTCCTGATAATTTTGCATAAGAGGCACTGCATTTCTTTTTTGTGATGCTATAAGATATTGCTGTAAATTTATCAAACATGCTATTATATTGTGTGTAGTTATAAGTTCTAACTTATTATTTCCTTCCTGGTAAATATTTTTTTATTGTTTCTGCTGAAAATCACACACTGAGCTTTATTTTTAGTGTTTATAAACTTCACATATAAAACATATGTGTGGTTACTCTTAATATGTGGAAAATTTGAGCCCCTAATTAAAATTTGTCTTTCTTTGAGAGGGTTACATTTGCTTCTGCTGAGAATTTGGTATAATTACTATCAATAGTATTGGAAACTAGTTGCCTTTAAAGTCACAAACAAAATCTGGGTTGTCAAATTTAATTCTTTCCCTTGTACAAACATTGCTAGAAGTGTGTGTTTCCATTCTCACTATTTATTTTCCAGTGTTTTCTGTATTTTTTGTTTGGTTGGTTGGTTAATTGGAAGGTTTCTCTTATATTTTTCTGAAAACATAGTGGAAAAAATTATATTTGGTGTCATATACTCTTCCTGTTGTGAAAGTGTCCTAGGGTTATCTAGTCTACTATTGGCTTAAATTTCATTTCCTACATTATAACATTATATCCACAGACTCTCTTGTTTTAGTAAAAAACTGTAAGACTATAGTAATAAATTAATAAAAATTTTATTTTTAAAATACATCAAGATACACTTACCATTTAAAATCCAACATTGGTCTTCACGGGGCAGTAAAAAGAATGAAACCAAACTATTGTCAAACAGGGTTACTTATCACAGTGAAAATATGCTGAGTATATGACATTTTATTGATTAAAATATACTGAATGCCTATGCTTCAGGTATGTTCTAAACTATGGAATTACATAGATTGACAAATCAAAGCATGTAACTATACCTCACTTGCATTCTAGTAATAGGAAGAGACGATAGCCAGTAAGTAAGAAAATGAATAACTCAAATTTTAAATAAGTGTAGTGTCAAAAATTAAATAGTAATGTGATAAAGAGTGACTGGGAAGGGGTATAATTGACTACTTGAGTTATATTATGGTGATAGTTTCCTTTAGGAGGTATGAGTTGAGATGATGATCAGGGAGTATGTTTTTAACAAAGGCTTCAACAAATACAATGACCCTGAGGGAGACTGGAGTTTCAGATCATAGAGGCCTGTGAAAGATTTATTAGTGAAATTTTTATGATTAGGTCTTGGTATTCTTAGAAATCCGCATTGTCCATATGATATGAAAATTTGGGGGGAGTGAACTGGGTTTTTATTTACTTAAGATTACCCTGTAGAGTTTATAACCTCAGTTAAGGGTATAGTGCTCAGCACAGAAAATAAAGGAGACAGAGGACTGAATAACCCACTAAAAGGTTTAATTATTTTTGATCAGATAGACATTTTTAACTACTCTGCTCTAGAAGTTTTAATTTTTCATTTGCTTCATGCTGTAATAACTAAAACAGTATTCTGAAATCCTGGAGAGATGTTATCTCCAACCTGCTAGGAGAGAAAGGTTTTTTAAGTCTGTGTATGCTATATGCTACATCAAACACTAAATGCTTTAAATTAGAAACTTTGGAAAAGGAGAGTCTTCTTTATTTATCTGTAAGTTCAGAATCTCAGAGAACATGAGCTATGAGATTCTGATAACACTTACTTTAATGGAATAGATTAAGATATGAAAGTTTCAGGATTAATATCATTTGCTCACTAGAATACTGCTTTTTACAAGCTTTTCCTTTTGTGTGCATGTTTGTATATGACAAGTGTTCTACCTCTTTCCATTTATTATAAAAATGGTACCTCAGAAGAACAATTACAAAAATAAATAATTGCTTTGTATGGATTCCTGTTTTCTACAATGTCTAATATAGATATAAAAATATTTTAATTAGAGTATTCCACAGTATATCAATGTGACAAGAGGATTCTATTATAATTGCACAAAGAATAGTAACTTGAAGTCATTCTTTTTTTTTAAAGATTTATTTATGTATGCATACAAGAGCTGGGGTACAGGCCAGAGTTGCAGGAGGTAAAAGGATTCACCAGAGACAGAGTGGGGAGCAGAACAAGCAGACTGACTGAAACACACTGCTGAGGGCAGCAGCCGGCAAGGCAGGAGAGGGCTAGGCAGGAGAGGTTTGCTGCGCCATGTGGGTCCCCTCCCTGGCCGGCAGCAGGGATCGAACTCGTGCTGCAGTGGCTGCGGTCTGCCTCATAGTGTGTTGCTTAACCCACTGCACCACCAGGAAGGCCCTTGAAGTCATTCTTAAAGTGAAATGCTTTTAATGTTTTTAGTTAGTATTTATATTTTTGAATTATTAATTTTAAATTTATACAAATGTTTATAATACAAAAACAACTATGTAAGGGACTAAATGAGACAGTATTAAAAATAAGTACATGTAAGCAAACACTTATATACACAATGTGATAAGAAGTCGATCAAAATATGAGAATCTAGGGAGAAAATAAATTCATTTCCAGTGGATTCACTGGGTAATATCAGACCCATTCATTTTATACTAATTATTTTCTAAAGAGCATAATTTTTTCTGTGACATATTTGAATCTATACACATGCTATGGATTAGGTGTTGTTTCCCTCCAAATTTTGTTTTGAAACCTAATTGTTAATGTAATGATATTCAGAAAGGGCAGTGGGTGGCACTTTTAGAATTTGATTAGCCCTTTGAGGTGACTCCCTCATACTTTTAGGAGGTGATTAGTTTTTTGAGGTGACTCCCTCATGAATGAGATGGTGTCCCTAAAAAGAAGCCCATAGAAAAAGAAGCTCATGGAAAGCATTTGTTCCTTCTACCTTGTAAAATATAGTGAAATTGATATATACTGTGTATCAGTCAGGAAGCAGGCTCTCACCAGATAATGAATACACTGGTTTCTTGATCTTAGACTCTTTCATTTCAAGTACTAAAAGAAATACATTTCTGTTATTTATGTTAGGCACTGTATGATTTTGTGTTATAGCAGACTGAACAAACTAAGACAATAATTGATTGTTATAGCATTCTACTGCAGTTTCTCTCTCTCTCTCTCTCTCTCTCTCTCACACACGCACACACACACACACACACACATAGACACTACATCAACAAAACTTCTTTGAAAGGTTTATTCCTTTTAAAATTCCAATTGTGGGCCTCCCTTGTGACACAGCGGCTTGAGGGCCTCACTGTGAAGCATCTGTGGCATAGCAGTTCAAGTTTGATCCCTGGCCAGGGAGGGGACCCACATGGCACAGCAGACCTCTCCTGTCTTGCCCGCTGCTCCCCTCAGCAGTGTACTTTTGTCGGTCTGCTTACTCTATTCGCCACTCTGTCTCTGGTGAATCCTCTCACTTCCCACACCTCTGGCCTGTACCCCAGTTCTTGTGTGCATAAATAAATAAATCTTAAAAAAAAAATAAAATCCCAGTTGTGGATTCATTAAATTGTCACAAAGATGGATAAGGTAGATATGTGGTCCAGCTCGAAAAGCCAGTCTTTCTTAATCTTTAGAAAGTAAAGTGAATTTCATTTTTTTATTCATATAAGAACTGGGGTACAGGCCAGAAGCGCAGGGTGGGTGAGAGGATCCAGAGACGGATTAGAGAACGGAACAGGCAGTTGGACTGAAATATACTGCTGAAGGGAGCAGCAGGAGAGGTCTGCCATGCCATGTGAGTCACCTCCCTGGCTGGGGGCAGGGATTGAACTTGTGCTGCAGTGGCTGAGTTTTGCCTCATAGTGCATTGCTTAACCCACTCTGCCACCAGGGATGGCCCTTCAATACTATTCTTACTAACTTCTTTTTAACTTCTACCTCTACTTTTATAATTCATCCTTATTAAATAAATGAATTCTTTATAGAATCAATTTTGGTTGATGAAGTGCTTGTTATCTAAAAATAATAGGTACCAATGAAAGGCCAATTAATGTAAACAAATAAAATAGCAATAACATTTTTGTTATGAAACTTCACATGTGTGGTCAATTGACAAGGATGCTAGAATAAGTCTACAGGAAAAACAAATGGTCTTGGGAAACTGGATTCACATATCCAACAATGAAGTGATTACAACGTCATACCATTTCAATACTCAAAATGGTTAGAGGTCTAAATTTCAAACCTCAACAATAGTGATTTCTGCATTGATTTCCAGGACATTGCAGAATGTGTTTGTGCTCTTGCACAAACAACAGCGAAAAAAAAAAAAAAAAAAAAAAACTGGACCACATCAAAATTAAAACTTTTGTCCTATAAAGTCTATTATCATAAAAATGAGTAGACATTCTGCTCAATGAGAAAAAATATTTGCAATTCATAAGGGAAGGCAAGTACACATATTTATATGTTAAATATATATATTTCTTTATATATAAAACAAACATAATAGGAAATTAATATATGAATAAATGAGATATTTTGTAATTTATAGCTGTAATTCATATAACTTTATTCCATTGTATCACCTTCTTCTGTTTTTAATAAAACATTCTAAAAGCACAGAAATATTCATAATAAGGAGCTATAGGCATCTTACCAGCAACTGTTATTTGAAGGGGTATAGCTAAGAAAGATTATAGGAATTTTGTATTGTTTGCATCGCAATTCCTGTTTATCTTCCTGTCTATGGGAAACCATGTATATCATGAATAGAAGAGACAAAATGGGTACTTGGCTCATTTAGTAAAATAAAGGCATCTTCAATTGAAAAATTCTCCTAAGACAAACAAAATACTATTTTATTTAATGGCCAGCCACACATTTTTTTTATTTCTAAATGTTCTAAATGTTTATTTTTTTGAGTTTATATGCTTGGACCATTGGAGAACTAAATAATAACAGTAATGCATCACCTATTTCAAGTCTTAAAATTTCATGCGAAATGTGCTAAATTTAAATCTGTAAATATGATTTGAGAAATTTCAATTCTCCTAACTAACCTTGGCAACAATTTAGTGCTAATTGTATTTATAACTTGTGATTATTAATGAAAGCCATTTCATAAACAGTAAAATATGTTTACAAACTTTGTGAGTCAAATTCTAAAAGGATGTTTGTGGATTTGTTCTTCAAATATATCTGTATTGCTCAGGAGAAACAGGGTTTTACTTTCTTCATATATGAATCCTTTTTTACAATGACCTTTTCAGGATTGCTTGAATTAATAACATTGTATGCTGTTTTATTGTATTTAAGAGGATGAATTTAAAAGGTTCAGGATTTGAACTTTAAAAGAGGCATCTTGGAAATACTAAGGTGAAAAATTTTTTCCTGGTTGATTTTTCAATACAATAGGGTTTTTCATTTTGTTATGCATATAAATGATTTTATTTTTTTAAATGAGGAAGTGCATTATTTAAATCAGTTATTTTTGAATATCTTTCTCATTATAGTGAAAAAGAATTACTCCTTAATCCTAACTCCTCAACTCAAAATGTCCTCCATACAAAATACAGGTATTGATGATATAGATTAAAAGTTATATATACTTAGTATAAGTAGTCTATTCATTTCTTTAAAGACAGCCTCGTTCGCTGTAAGATTTGAGATACCTTGGGTAGCATATCAAAAATAAGGAATATTAGTAGAGTAGAAAATAAGGACAATAAGAAAAATACAATCTTACCATCTCAGAGTCATTATTCATGAGAGTTTATATTAGAATTTGGCATTTAATTTTCTGGCAAGAAGGGAAAGAGACCTGACCTCTTTCATTATATTCATGTTATAATTTCAAAAGTATATCCATTCATGTTATTTATTCAAAGAAATGGCTCATGGAGAATTTTGTATAAGGAATGACAAATGATATGGTAATAGGTTTTTTCCCAGTGAAAAATTTCTGTGATTAAAAAAAGGCCTAGTACTACAACATAACTCCAAGAGAGACTCTGTGTTTCTAAAGGTAAAATAATCCATATCTGTAGTTCTATGGTGGTTTATCTAGATCCAAGAAAAGAATGTAAAATATATAGAAGAGTGACTAGTTCTTAGTTTCTACAAATCATGTATCATAAGCCTACTTTATCATGGGAATAAAATTTCCTTCAGTAGAATGTAACCAGATAAGATAAAATTGGCAAAAACTTATGGCATTACTTGTTATTATTTCTTTGCAAAAAGTCTTAGATATTGACAATCATGTTTACCTCCTAGAACTCTTTAATTTTCAGTTATAGAAGAAAAATATGTAGATGGACTGCTTTTTCTCACTCTTAAGACCTGTATACTGGGAATGATTTCCATTTCAGAATGAATCAGTGCACTAAAAATTGAATGTGACTAAAGCAGGTTTATTGACTATGTTGTTAGCAGAGTTCTATGTAGATATCCAAACATTTCTGGTCTCTGGAATATATTCTTTCACAGGTATTCAGTCAAACATTAATCTAGGCATTGCTGAAAAGAGATTTTGCAGATATCACTTAGGTGTTAAATTAGCTGACAAAAGGCAAGGAGATTATTTAGTGGTGGTTGTGAACCTTTTAAAAAGAGATTTTTTTTTTTCTGGTTGGTTAAGTATATCAGGCATTTGAAGCACATGAAGGATTTGAGGCACATTCTCTGCTATAGTTGGGGAGGTGTCTGGCAAAGGATTTAGGCAACCTCTAAAAGCTGAGAGAATTCTTGTTTGACAGTCAGCAGGGAAACAGTGATATTAGACTTGCAACCACAAAGTACTGGCTCTTGCCAACAACAATGAGCTTGATGTTTATGAAATGGAATTTCTCCTGATTTTGGGGTAATGACTTAGTTTGGTCCAAACGTTGATTTCAATCTTGTTATATCTTAAGCACAATGTCCATGATAACCTTCTGAAATACAGAACTGTGAGCTAGTAAATGAATATTGTTTATGTTTGTGGTAAGATGTTAAGTAGCAACAGAAACCTATTACTGCTGCCTCACTGAAAATTCCAATGATATTTAGATGCCATTTATTAATTCTGGCTCCCTTCATATGAAATTCTCATGGGTCTGTTTCCATGTTTTCCTTGTAGGGAAAAAGTTGCTACAGCAACTCTAGTTTCAAATCTATCTACTTTACTCCTGGAAATAAAGTGTTGAATTGTTCAGATACATCAGCACATAGCATTCTGAATTACTTTAATGAATCAGATTAGTTCAGTAACTAGAAACCTAGCACTAGAAGAGGCAAAATAGAAAGGCAAATATAGGAAAAGTCATTTGAGTGTGATTGTATAAAATTTTACACATGATTCCTCATTTCTTCATCCCTTCCATGTGGGTAAAAGGGTGTAAGCTCCTTATGAAATGGGCTTAATTTTTCTAAAAACTCCATAACAACAGTAGAATTTATTAATCCCATGTATACTCTTTATATATCATGGCTAATTAAGTAATTTCCAACAAGTGAAAGGATATTGCTAATTTGCCCTACTAAGTATAAATTGTCAAACTATTCTTATTTCTGATTTAGCCCTTATTGTAGTCCATTCTGTTTTTCAAAGACAAACTTTATTCTCCCTAAATTACAGACTATTTAGCTTACTAGATAGTCTGTCCAGTCTATATATGTGTCTGTGTTTCTCAGGCCAGTATTCTACATAACGTTACTATATAACTCTATTCTATTACTTATAACCCTATTTATCACTTTCTGATCCCTAACTCAGCAGTGTTGTTAAGGTGAAAATCAGAAAATGGCTTTTATTATTCAATTGACTATGCTATCTGACTATTGTCCAGGAAGAATTATCTAAGATATCCTATCCCAAATCCAAATAATTTTTTCTTCAATATCTCATTGAATTAACTTATAAAATATCTGTGGCAATGCTCTTAAATACTCAGGAATACATTTCACAAACAGTTTACTTCAATGATTTGATCATAAGTTGTCTGGCATAAATTCAGAAGTTGGATGGTTACAATGTTGAGATTGTTAATTATATGTGCTTAAATGATATGCAATCAGATTAAAATTATCAGTAATATCTGCCCATTTATGAAGAACCCCAGTATTTTTTTTAAAAGAAAATAATGGTGATACTCTCACATATGTTCTAACTTACCTTGTGCTCATCTTGAGAAGTTTAATGAGTAAATATAAGTAAGCATCCCATCCTTAAATTTCATCAAGTTTTTGAAACTCTGACAATAGAGCAAATTCAACCTATCAATTGACTTTTCCTACCTTTATTCTCTTTTTGAACTAATTCACAATTTACTTTTTAAGTCCATTACATGGAATACCCTTAACCAGTAAATCTCTTCTAGGTGATAATGTTATCCTTTCGATGGAAGGCACAGCTTAGGAAGGCTATCTATGAACAGATGAGCGAGAGAGAGATGAATGTTTAGTCAATTAGAACAGCCAGATTATCCTGGTGGTAAATAAGAATATGTCTGAGCCAGATGACTGTAGCATCTATCGTTCATTGTATTTATTTTCTTGTTGTCAATTTTTTTTTTTTTGTCCAAATGGTCATAGTCTCACTTTCTTTAAGGAATGAGACCTTTATTTGGTTTCAAATATGATGATGTAGCAAGATAGTATTCTAAGTTAACATAGTTTATATACATAAAAGAGAAATTCATATTTGTGCTATATTTCTAAGTAAACACTATAAACATATAGTAACTAAACCACAATATAGTTTTATACACACACACACACGCACCTATATATATATATTTATTGCATCATCATAATAGGTACTGTGTTAATGTAGTTATTCTCCATCTTGGAGATTAAAAATTGGTAGCAAGTCAATATTCATTTAATAAGAAAATAATTGATTCCTGAGTCCAATTCTCTGTGAATGAAAGTACCCTACATATATGTGTACTTACATATATTTGACTTAAATGATTATTATGATACACAGCTAAGTTTGTGAATTATCAAGTTGCAGGATAAAAATATTCTCAAAATCTACCTCCAGAAGATATATCCACCCATGAATAATTGAAGAAGAATTGCTGGTAGCTCTGTATATATATGAAACTCAATTTTTCCTAAAACACAAATAAAGGAAATGAGTGTAAGATTTTAGACTTATTTTTCAAAGACTGCTTTTGTATATAAACAGAGAAAACTGGTACATGTGGTTTTGTAATATGGGAATTGAAAATGACTTTTCTTCCTCAGTGGTCTGAAAACTCAGACTGTTTAAAATAGAGATCATCCTAAGAACTGAGATTTTACGACTTGAATACTAATCTGAAGAATTTAATGTTAGATAAGGGAGGAAAGCGACAAGCCTTAGAGCATCCTTTTCCCCCATCTTGCTGGCGACTCAATTTTTTTTTAATTGTGCCAATTCCCTGAGAGACTCATTATAAAGCTGAGATTGAAGGAAGTAATTAATTCAGGAAGGTTGATATTGGTTTTGATGCACCAGAGACTTTTAGTTTGTCTGGTGAAGTGTGAAAATAATGCTGTGGACTGCAAGATAGGAGGGGAAAATGGCATGCCAGTCTTTTTGTACACAACTAATAACATACAAATTTTAAAAATACCGTCCATTTGTAAGGAAATCTATCTTAATTAGTGAGGGCTGGAAGAAGATCAACCATTTAATCTTTCAGTTTAGTATGCCCAATGTATGATTTTATGATATCTGTGATAAAAGATGCCTGATATTTTTTCCCAAAACTTTAAAATATATTCTCAGTGTAGTAATTGGTAATTGTATATTTTAGTATCTGCATGATTACAAATGTTGATGACTCCCTAATGAATTATTAAATATTTAGTAAGAAAAAATTCTTAAAGCATTTCTTTAGAAATTTACAAATTTAAAGCATCTTTTCTCCCAAGTCCACTGAAATACATACAATTCAGTAAAAAAAATGTTTTAGCAAAACTCTTTGACACTGTAAAATCTGTCATTGAAAAATAATCTACAATGAAGCACTCTACTATAGGAGTCTATATAAATTTACTTGTTTGGATTAGAAATCACATTAAATGTTAGTAATTCTTTCATTTTATTAATTTATAGCATTAAAATTTTAGTAATTTATATCATTAACCTTGATTCAAAACTATAACTTTTTTAGGTTATTTACTAGCAAAATAAGAGGATAAAGCCCGGGGCCTCCCTGGTGGTGCAGTGGGTTAAGCAACGCACTATGAAGCAAACTGCAGCCACTGCAGCACGAGTTCGATCCCTGCTGCCGGCCAAGGAGGGGACCCACATGGTGTGGCAGACCTCTCCTGCTGTGCGCGCTGCTCCCCTCAGCAGTGTACTTCTGTTGATCTGCCTGTTCTGCTCCCCACTCTCTGTGGTGAATCCTCTCACCCCCCCACACCTCTGGCCTGTACCCCAGTGCTTGTATGCATAAATAAATAAATAAATCTTTTAAAAAAAAAATAAGAGGATAAAGCCCTGCTTTGTGCAATTCAAAGTGCAATCAGAGGAAATTAGAGCCAGAGTTCATTCCTTCATTATTTTGTTGACATTGGACCTGAAAAAAAGAGAGATGAAATAATGGTAACACGATCATTTTTGGTAGCACATAGTAAAATAGAAACATGAGAAACCATATTCCAAAAAGTATAGGCAAAAGAGCTGACTTTCAGTGACTGCCCAATTTTTGCCCTGAAAGACTGATATCTTAATCCTTACTTAACAGGATAAAGAAACTCAGATCTAGAGGGGTTAAGCAACTTAATTAATGTTCCCAGGATGGTGGAATTTAGAATTCAGATTAGATCCCCTGTCTAAATCCAGGTCTGTTTCTCCTGAAAGCCTATGAAATAGCAGTTCTCTTTCAATCACAGGACTTTTAGTATTCTGCAGTCAGCACAAACATGGGTGAAAAAAAAAAAAAAGAATGACATGTATTTAGCAATAGTGTTAAATAAATTAGCAAATTATAATAATAAAATCCAGCTAGACCACAAAAAGTGGAGGAGGGAATGATATTTTTAAAAACAAAGTTTCTGCTTCTCTAAAACAATGTCCTTTTTCTAGTGCTTGAAAATATTCTTATAGAGAAACAACCATATGTAGTCAGTTGTCTATGATATTGTCACTGTATAGTGTCACACTTGAAGATCACTTGAGTCATTAAGAAAAGTAGTTTATATTTAGTAAGTGCTATTTAATGTAATTGGATCAAATTCAAGAAAATCCTACTTTTAAAAATGTAAAAAAGCCTCTGTTTCAAAATGTCCTGTTTATTTTAGAAATTAACATTCATATTACTCATACTTCCTATAATATTAATATGCATGACATTTGTTGACTCTTTAAAATCCTTCACTTCTTTATCCTTTCATTTTGCAAATACAGAGGTCCAAAATACATTATATTATGAGTGGTCCCATACAGTTTACTTTTTTAAGTGATAAGTTATTACTTTATGTGATTTTTGAAGTGGCTAATTCTATTGATATTAAAAGTCTTATATTGTTGCTTATGCACTATGTATTCATGAGTTCTTGTGTTTCTCATATTTTATGAATAGCAACCAATGTTGACGTGACTAACAAAAATTTCACAATTACTCAGGTATTCCTTCTAATTTTAATGTGCTGCTTTTATCATTGCATATCATGAGTGTTAAAAATTTTGGTTATTTTTCACTTTTAATTTTAACCTTAAATATAGTTGAGATATAAAGTGAGAGAGAAGCAATAATAACCTAGTGAATCTGAGATGTTTGAAGAGTATTACATTTAGACAATGAAATGGTATGCTAATGTTTTCTGTCAGGAAAGTTGACTGAATTTGACAGTTATCTTATTAATAATATCCAGAAGTAATTTATTTTATGAAAAACAATGTGGTTTTGATTCTACTTTGAGGAATGCAGAGACTCTATTTTGATGTAAACTATCATTAAAGTAACATTTGAAATGCAATTATGCGTACTTCTTTAAAGGAATGGTATTTTCTTATAATATTTTTATGAAATGTGAAAGGAAGACACTGACATGGCTGTTAATAAAACAGTCTTTAGAAAAAAAATAGAACTAATTTCACGTAATAATTCAAGATAAATGAGTTATAAAAACATTATTTGTGGGCCTCCCTGGTGGCATAGTGGGTTAAGCAACTCACTTTGAAGCAAAACTCAACCACTGCAGCACAGGTTCGATCCCTGCCGCCACCAGGGAGAGGACCCACATGGCGCAGCAGACCTCTCCTGCCTTGCCCTCTGCTCCCCTCAGCAGTGTGTTTCAGTCAGTCTGCCTGTTCTGTTCCCCACTCTGTCTCTGGTGAATCCTCTCACCTCCTGTGCCTCTTGCCTGTACCCCAGCTCTTATATGCATAAATACAAAAACAAACAAATATCATTTGTGATGAGTAGATAGAAAGATACAGGTATATAGGCTATGTGTGTATATATATGTATATATACTTATACTGATATGTATATAAATAAAAATAAAGATATAAGTAATGATATACATGAGGGCATACTTTGTTAATTTAAAGTTTTGTAATATCACATACGTTACACGTTGTGACAACAGAAATCATTTTCAGTTAAAGTGATGGAAATAAGGTTATAGAACTGGATCATGAGATATTTGTTTATCAACAATATCACAAATGGGAAAAAAATCATCTTTACAAATGGGCAGTGGGAATACAGATAGGGCAGCTGCTATTCTTTAATTATGACTAGATTAATAAAATGCAGTTTTTACAATCCATTTAAAACTTATCACTAGGGAATACATTTTAGTACTACTTTGGGTGTCTTTTGGTTAATAAGTTCTTGCCTTTTGAATGTAAGTATTTGGCTTCAAATCCCAGATACAAGTTTATTAAAAATTATAATAGTTCTTAGAGCCTATAAAATGAAATGAAGTGCACAAAATGTGTGTTTCCAGTGCTTGACTTTAAAACGATTTTTTCCATGACTAATTTCAATATTTTCAACTTAACCAGACTGTTGTTGAATTTAAATGATTATTAAATATTTAACCAGAGAGAGAGTGAGAGTGAGAGAAAGAGAATGTATAATTTTTTCTATCAGTATTTTGGTAGATTTTTAAATAAAAATATGCATGTTCTATATTATGCTAATAATTATGAACTCACTATGTATGTGGAACAGCCTATAACTATAGATTTGAATTATAATAAAGAATAGTATAGTTAATAAGAAGTATGTAGAAATTGTCAAATGGATTTTTAAGAGATGATAAAATAACATTTTTTATAACTGAATTATTTTGAATATGACATTGAGATTTCTACATGTAACATTATTCTGCTACATGTTTTCTGTCATAAACAGGTGAAACAATCCTTAAAATTATGTTAATGAACAGAGCTTCTTGTAAAAATACAAGGAGTGATGGGAGAACTTTGAGTCCAGAGCACACTGGGTAAAGACTTGGATTATCTAATTTCAAATTTAAGGGCTTACAAGGAAGATGTGGCTCCTTGTTGCTATTTCTCTCCCCTTAATCAACTGAGTTATGTGTTTGGATTATAAATAAGTAAAATGAATTTGAAAGTGTTGGAGAGCGAGAGACAACATCATTCCTACTGAAACCACTGTTGAAGCTAACAAATGAGCCACCCCCGGTTGCAAGGATGCTGACAGAAGACACAAGACTCCTGGGGTTATTCACAGGGTAAACAGAACCCCAAGTAGTCCTGCTCACTCTCCAATCCCCATATATTGATACAGGGAGCCTTCAGTGTGGACAGCAGGGAAAGACTGGCATTTTCCTCTGCTGTCTAAGTAGTGGGAACTGAGAGTAACATCGGTGGCTTTACCACCCAAACCCAAAGTTGCTGCCTATGGACAGCCTCTTCTTGGGGGCACCAGTCAGCTTAAATGTGCAATCGGGAGGAATCAATAAGGGGTAGGGAGGGCTCTGAATGAGAATATAAGGCAGCATGGACGAGATTGGGTGCCCACCAAAACTCCCCATACACTCTAAGAGGCCTAGACACCAACTCCCAGTCTCTACAACCCAACTTTCTTTTTTTTTTTTTTTAAAGATTTATTTATTTATGCATACAAGCACTGGGGTACAGGCCAGAAGTGTGGGGGGGTGAGAGGATTCACCACAGAGAGTGGGGA